>JAOBAZ010039117.1:0-12644 GCA_026546875.1 Pteroeides caledonicum | reverse complement strand
GATTTTTCGCTTTTCCCAGTATGGTTTCGCTCACTCGGAGAACAACTTTCACCTTAACATATTACCCGAGTACAAAAAAAAAATATCCATCATAATTTTTAACACTTTCTACCAGAACTTTTTTCCGCCAAGAAAGAATCCACGAAAATCGTCTGACGCCGCTAGATGTAACTTAAAGTCGAAAATTATGGCGGTGAATATATATAACAAATTATTTTCTCCGTTTTTTAAATGATTGGAAAAGAACAGTTGAAATATTATACGACTTTTTGCATTTTGTTTATATGTTTTGACGGCACTTATTTTTTGATTGGCTCTAGTAAGAACACCGCATGGGGCCATATGTTTACGATTTTCGGACGATGTTTACCCTCTTTTCCATAATTAATTATTCATTTACCTTAGTGTAGTACTTTGTTGTAAAAATGCGTACCAGACTCCGTCATATTTCACGAATATATTTCTTAGTACAACTAATAACAGCTAGGGTAAAGGTGTATCTTTGAAAACACAGGTGTAGAGACAGTTGCTTTGGCAGTATGAAATACAGGAAGTAAAAAGGTGTCGAAGGCGTGTTTACAGCAAATGCCCTTTATCTTGGCAGTCTGCTTTGATGAACTGTCGTGAGTTGGACTTGAGAAATTAACTGATATCCAAGTCAAGGGATGGGTTTAAATCATGGGCATTTTTTGCTACGTGATATGTCAAAATGTATTCACATGAAATGTTTGGGAACGTTTTGTTCTTTAAAAAAATTTGAGTTTAAATAGCTTGTTAAAGTTGTTAAGGTCATTTTATTTAAGATTATTGTAGCTAGAGAAATGCCAGGAGGAAATCGAATACTTTTAATAGTTATAAAGAGTAAAACCCAGCAAACAGTTCGTAACAACATAATTTATTAAAATATATATTTAATGAATTATGTTGTTACGAACTGTTTGCTGGGTTTTACTCTTTATAACTCGTCATTTTATTTGTTCTTGGCAATTTTATGCTTTACTGCTTATCAGAGGTTACAGGTAAAATTACTAGACCTCGTCCGGGAGCGTTAATTCGTACATCTTGTGCGACCGTTGGTGTACCATCGCGACTGTCCTTGTACCTTTTGCGACCGTCCGTGTGCCTTCCGCGACAGTCCGTGTACCTTCAGCGACTGTCCGTGAGTTTTCATAAGGAAATATTGTTTTTTTGCTAGCATGAATTCACGTTTGGCTTTTGCGAGACTCGTAACAAAATACAAAAATACCAAAACAATTTCTAGTGAACTTTTGAAAGACGTCGCATATAGTAGACATACCAAAGCTCTGTGTGTGTGTGTGTGTGTATGCGTGCGTGCGTGCGTGTGTGTGTGTTTAAGTATCGCAAACAAACTATTTGACCTATTATGATTTCTCCGTTCGCACATTCGTTTATTGTACGAGCGAGCACGTGGTTGGCCTTTATTAAAAAATAAACACTAGATGACTTATCGCACTTTGAAAACGTCGGCAAAATTAACTTTTCAAACATTTATGATTTGGCATGTTTAATTCTTGTATTTAGTCTATCTAACTTTTTTGTTCCATCATCCTAACGTTACAGACATGTTGAATAATTTTTTAAAGGCAATAGATAAAGAGAAATAAAAACAACTTTTCAAAATTGTCTTTATTTTCAGTTTTCATTTCATCGAAATTTTTGAATTTGTCAATTGTGCATTAACTGTTATTGAGTCCACTAATTCCGGGCGAGTTTCCTGGAGCACCAAGAGTTGATCATCAAAATGTAGAATAAAATAAAAGTTCCCAGATAAAACATTCATTTCGACATTAAGTAACGCGACTCTGATTTCAAGGTTTATAGAATGTAACTTAAAAGTTACTATTTATGACCCAACGTTTCGATACTCCTGTTTAGTGTCGGCTTCATCAGGGGTGATGAAGACACCAGACATGAATGTCGAAAC
This sequence comes from Pteroeides caledonicum, assembly GCA_026546875.1. Lineage (NCBI taxonomy): Eukaryota > Metazoa > Cnidaria > Anthozoa > Scleralcyonacea > Pennatulidae > Pteroeides > Pteroeides caledonicum. The sequence continues at coordinate 10,699 of JAOBAZ010039117.1, read as the reverse complement.
ATTGGATGCAGGTGGGTAATAACTTCTAAGTTACATTCTATAAATCTTGAAATCATAGTCGCCTAATCAATCACCTGATTCCCGTGCATAAACTGGTCACTTTTCGTTATTTGCGAGATAAGTATGATCAGACTGTTCTTACGAGGGTCTGCATGTACGTAGACTCGCCATCATCAGAGTCCGAATTGCCAAATATCGCTATCACTTGTTTTTTAATCACCGTTGCAAAGAAAACAAAGTGTTATCAATCTGTCTAAAGGTTTACAATGCGTGGGTGGGGAATACGAAAGGATATAAACTCCGATAAAAAACACAGGATTTTCTTTGTTACGGTTACATCTTGATCAGTGCCATCTTGATTTGTGCTCCATATTTTCAAAAGGTTCAACGAATTCTCTCACCTCATTAACACCACTAAGGCCAAATAAGTTGATGAATATACTTCATAGAAAGAACAACATTCATTTCCTTGACGAATGAATTTGTGACGTCATTAGTTGTGTATACTCGAAAATCCAGAAAATGCTCTGAACCATCTGGCGACAATTGAAAGATTTCTCTGAAATGTTTACAAGTTTTAACGATACTAGGATAAATTATTTTCAAGAGCGAAGACATACGCAACTAATAACGTCACTCGCCCCAGGTTTTCAATTATGTTATATGCCTAGCGGTTTCTAAAAGATTTATTGCAATTCACACGAAAATATATCCATAACAGTGCAATGCTCTCGCTACTGAGTTCTTGTAACCTATAGTTTGGGGAGTTTTTGAACGGTTACCCGAAACGTATCATGAAAAGCATATCAACTTTATTTCAAACAAAGATTTATCATGTAATTAGTGTTGTCAGACCAAATATACATGTCCAAATTTGCATACTCAAAGAGATAGACGTTTGATGAGGAATTTCCGAGAATCAGGCTGAAACCGTCCGACGTCAGTGACGTCATACGGAATATTCCTTGTTTTTTATGATAAAATTTCCACACATTTATGTTGTTTATACTTATGTTTCTACGATGGACACCGTATGACGGTTTACCCGAAGGAATGACGCAAATGACGTCACGCTGAATAGTTAATGATAATTTCTTATTTTCATTCATTATTAAAAACATGAATATTTAACAAGAATATATCCTGGAGTTTTTATTAGATAAGCTGTATAATTAGTTTCGATTTTAGTGCAGCGAGCATGGTAACGCATATTAAGTACATATATTAAGAATACAGTATTGCTCAGAAGCAACCCAATAAAAAACGAATTCCGAACGCATCCATGAACGTGTTCGGTAATATAAAACAAATTTTGTGTAATGGAACGCATTTAGGAACACGTTCTGGTTAACGCGTTTCAGAATGCGTTCTAACCGCGTTTTAGAACGCATTCTGACCGCGTTTCAGAATGCGTTCTAACCGCGTTTTAGAACGCATTCTGACCGCGTTTCAGAATGCGTTCTAACCGCGTTTTAGAACGCATTCTAACCGCGTTTCAGAATGCGTTCTAACCGCGTTTTAGAACGCGTTCCAACTGCGTTTCAGAATGCGTTCTAACCGCGTTTTAGAACGCGTTTCGGACGCAATCGCAACATTACGTTACTTCTGAGCAGTACTGTAATATTTGTCTTTTTACTGGTTTGCATATTGATGAGGAAAACTTTTGATTGATCCGTTTTGCCATAACATACCACAAATAATAAAATATAAACAACATAACCGACTTGGCGATTAAGAGGTTCTTGCATTTTTTGTATTAACGAAGTTGGGTTCAAAAATTTTTCGCACTTGTCACAGAGACAAGTAATTTTAGCATTTGACTTCCAGCCCACAGTTATTCACACTTTTGGTCATTCCTGTTTGTAGTTGTTAAATTAAAAATTGATAGCCGCCATTAGTACATTAAAGGCACTTTACACTTTGTCGTTAAACATAATTATCTTAATTATATTAAACTCGGTTGAAATTTAATTTACACGTTTATCTTTGCCCTTGCCTGAACTAACTTGAGGTAATTTTACTGCGCGTGGTGACGTAGAGATCGCCCGACATATTAGTCCTGCTGTGCAAATATTTTGCCTTCATAAACCGTAAAAACCACGAATTTCTAAAGAAATGAATAATGATGATTTTTGAAAATTTTCATTTGCCAGTTTTGTGATGTCTTTAGATTTATTTATCAGCTAGGATTGTAATAACAGTTTTGCCAGGGCTTAAGAAGTTGTATGATCTATGGATCTCTTTAAAATGAGCGATCGTTATTATATGGTCGTTGTTCAAGGCATGATATAGAATAGCAGAATTAACTTCATTGTTTGTTTTATCGTCACTATGTCTTTGAAATGGTAACTTTATTTACATTTATTTTTTGATAAATCAATGCTTTCTTTTTTGTAGACTTCATTGATCAGTTATCGTCTTCACAAATCACAAATACAATAGTTAGTTCATTAACTATTGTTACTTCAAGTATGACTAACATCAATGGAACCACTACCAGAAACATTTCAAAAACATCCTCAACCCCAATACCAACCAGCATCAACTACAACCCAGGTAGTTCTTCAGTGATACCAACGCCGTCCGGTCCAGTTATGATGTCGAGCACTGTTGCTACTACCCCACCCAAACCACGTGACAATGATGAACCAAGAGTTTCAATGTATATTTGGGAGATCGTAGCTTGTGTGGCAGGCGCATTAATCTTGTTGTTACTGATTATCATTGCTATTTTATGTGTAAGTAATCAATTGAAATCCTTATTGATCAATATACTAAAAACTGTGTAAAGTAACCCGTATTTCCCAAGGCAGATTTAGATTGTTCGTAATGAGCTGAGTTGTTGGCCCATTGGAACGAAAGGTACATAGGAGGGGGGGGGCTGCGAGTAGAATGTTTAAAACCAGGGATGAATCTTTCACAAGGGCGCAAATCTGTCTTGAAAAGTGGAGGGGGGGGGGTGGACAAGATGGTCCAAGGTGTAGTGATATAAAGGGATATTAGTAAAGAAATATTAGCATACACTAAAAGTCGGAATAGTGATTTTTCTGTGATTTGATTAGTTGCGTATCTCAGAATAGCATTGCACTATTGACCTCCGAACCAAAACAAAATGCCGTCGGGATTTGGTGCGACAAGTGAAGACGAAGTAATGAAACGAAGCTGTGATGAAAACAAAAGGTTGCGTCTCGGTGAATATCTGAAATTGTGAGAAAATTGACTGTTAAAAAGTGGGAGGATAACACAATATTCACCCCCCTTAGTCGAAAAAGTGAAGGGAGACTTCTCTTCTCCGTGCCCTTGATCCGTCAGCTTCGGTACCTTTCATGGTTGGAAAATGTTGTTTCCTGTGACAGCCAATTTTACCCAGAAGCCACTTACATGTACAATTAATGGTTTTAACTACTACACAGCTAAAAATCTCACATGACTAATCAAGGTTGATAAGCACCCTTGATTAACCTTGATCAAGGTCGATAGGTTATCAACCTTGATCAACATTGATATCAAGTTTGATCAAGGGTTAATGAGCGATCAACCTTGATCAAGCTTGACGTATCAACCTTGATCAAGGTTGATGGTTTATCGACCTTGATCATGCTTGATGGCATCATGATAAATCATGCTTGACGCATCAACCATGATCGCGCATGATGTATCAGGCTTGATCAAGCTTGATATTTCATCAACCTTGATCAAGATTGATATCATGCTTCACCAAGCATGATATCAAGTTTGATATCAACCTTGATCAAGCATGATACATCAACCTCGAACAACATTAATATCAAGCATAAACAAGATTGATTTCAAGTTTTAACCACAATCAAGTATGATATCAATACTGACCATGATTAAGCTGGCCAGCTCAACCTTGATCAAGCTGGCCAGCTCAACCATGATCAACATTGATATCAAGCATGATCATGGTTAAGCGTTTTTTGCCGTGTACAGTACCGATCGCGAATAAGGTACCCTCTACTCGCTAGTAGCGAGTATACTTTGAAAGACCATCTATACGTCAATAGTAGAGGAATTTGCACGCGACGCTGAAAGCTGATACAAACAAGGTTAGGTTTAAGGATTTGCCGACACAGAAGAATCTTTTCACCAATGTATTGTAATACACAGAACAGCTTAACGTGAAAACCTACTGACCTTTCGAAGATAGTCACCAGTATGGATGCGAGAACAAAAAACTTTGAAGGTGAAAATGATGTTTTCGTTTATCGAAGGTATATTGCAAAGTTTTTTAGAATAGTCGAAACTGTAAGCATATGCAAAAAACCATTAAATGGGCATTTTAAAAAACTTAGAAGGTATTAAAAGAAATTTGTTCTGGATGCAAAGCCAAATCCAATGTGCATTGCATTGTTTGGATACTAGTATTATGGCATCGGTAATGAGTTTGACGTTTGCGTAACATGAAAGAACCATAAAAATGATATATATCACCACTAGTGTTATATTTTGTTTTATTGGCGCGACATTTGAATTTAAAGGATTGTATTGTCAGCCATCTTGGATTTACTATTGACGTTCAGTGACGTACTGACGTCATCGAATTAATAAACTATTTACAGTGAAAAATATTTTAGCTGTTCTCTATAATAATATATTGATGTGGTGCAAAGGCAATCGTATTTTAGACCGGGTACATCTAAGGATGAAATTTTAGAGTTACCCTGCTAATGACGTTAAATGCATATCCGGGAATACCCAAGATGGCGATATAGTCTTCAAGTGAAAATATCTTGATAACCAGGCAAGTTATGTGCTTCCACATAGCCTGTAGTCGCATCTTGTGCAGCTGGTCCCGGTAGAGACTTAAAGTAGGTACGTTCAACCCTCATTCTTTATCCTTCAGTATATTTACATCACTTGAGTACAAATGCCACAATATTATATTTAATAATAAACTTAAAAACCTTTGCCCGAACACGGGTCAAGAAACTCATTTCCTGCGCTTTGACTGCTAAATTATTTCGTTCCATTCTCTTGACTCATTAAAAATCTACCTTGACAATATTGCTAAATTATTTACTAGTCACAAGTAGACCGGAATTTCTTGTTCCCTGTATACTTTTTAAATGAAGAAAGCATTTAACTTTAAAAGTTCAACTTTAACTTTAAAATTTTTTACAACAATAACTTTTAAAGTATTCTTACATAAATAATGGAATGAAATGGAAATCATTGGGGGAGGGGTGCACCCAGTTTCATTTTAGATGACAAATCCTGTTTATCTTTTTTCTCAGCATAAGAACCGTCAGCTTAAAGAGAAATTGAGAATACGTGGTTCTTACAGTATTCCTATTAAAGAAAACGGTACATGGATTGACAATCAAGATTTACAACTATGGCAAAAACGAGCTTCAACCTATGTTCAAGAAAACCCTGTGGCTAAAGATATTGAAGAGACCAAGGTGACATAGAAGTATTGATTTGTAAAAACGTATTGACGGTTTGCACACTTATTTTTTATTTTTATAAGTAATGAACTAAAGGAGTTATCAAAAGGCTCTTAGAGGACAAACTGTAAAGAGTTGTTATAAGGATGTTATAATTCAGTTGTTATGGAAGACATTCCTTGCAACAAACCAATGCAAAAATATTATTTGGTTTAGTGTACTTTTCCAGCGTGTTTAAGGTTGTTTCAAACGTGAACATAATTTATTTCTATTAAACTTGGTTTTATATGAAAGTAACATGCATGATAAACGCTGTTAAACCTGAGCCTTGTTGGCGTGTTGAAACATGGTTGAAACCAGTCAACTATACCAGTCCATGTTGCATATTAAGGACACCAAGATTTAAATTGTTTCAATCGTGAAAAAAAGAATAGTTGTAAAAATGAATTGATTAGCGACCAAACCAGTTGTTTGTCGTAATTTGAACTCTTCCTGAAAAATTTGGTTTATCAATTATAACGCATCGTCATTAGAGGTATCGTCGTAGTTTTTTTATAGGTAACATAACTTTTAAAAAGGTGAAGGTAAAATTTCGAAAATTCTGCGATTTCTCGTTTATCTGTGTTTATTACAATATATTGATTTAATTATGTTTAATTTATACAAATTACGTTTAATTTATATAATTTATGTTTAATTTATATAAATTATGTTTAAGTTCTGCATTTATATAAATTACAAGTCCTTGTTTCAGAACTATGTATTAGGAATATGCGCCATTTTAAATGAAAAAAAGACTGGTACTACGTTCAAGTAAACCTGTTATTGAATAGCTAAAATGTACCTTTTTATTGTCTCAATCAAAAGAACACACGAAAAGCTGTTAGCAAAGTGATTTTATATATTTTCATTGAGGTGCTTCGTTATTAACACATAGAAGAGATTTCTTTCACGCAGTTGCACTGGCTTGATGTCACAAATTAGGATTGCTTCCTCAACAGCTACGTTTAAAAAGTTATTAAAAACATTTTTATTCTCAGAAGCTTTTAAGTAATGCATATGCATGTTCTACTTTTACTTGTAATACCTTTGTAACATATTTTAATATCTTAACATTATTGTTACTATAACATAATTATTCTTATTTAACATTTGCAACTTGTATATCTACAGCTGTAAGAAGCGCATTTGAACATATCAATATGGAAACTGTGCTATGCAAATGTAATTCATTATCATTATCATCATTACAAATTGCATAATAAGTTTTTAATGATATGATAGTATCAGATAGTATATTTCTTTCTGCTCAAACTTCAATATTGAACAAACTTCTCTCGATGACTGTCTTGAAACAGCTAAAACTTCCCAGTCAGTTTATATGTTAACAACAACCGTTTGCCAATATTTAGCAACAACTTATTCTATTCTTGTGACATCACACCAGCCCGACTGCGTTATGAAAACGTTTGTTATCGCAATAACAAAGCACCGAAAATTTCGAAAATAAGTTTCTTTGCAGTTTTTCGTGTTGTATGATTGAGACAATAACTTTTTTGCTGGAATATTGTTATTATTTAGAACAAGTAAAATAGGACCATTCCATTTAATCCTCCCCACGGTGGATGACAATTTCTTAAGGGTCCTCATGATGTCATTTCTGAGAGGGATGTGTGTCGGCATCCTTTGATCTACCCAGATTTTCCGAGGGGTTACGGCAAAAAAAATACTGATTTCTGAGGGGGTGATTGTGTCGGCATTTTGATCTTTTTTTCTTGGGGGTAAAATCTTTGAAGATGTCATTCACCGGGGGGGTGGATATTAAATGGAAATGCCTATACTAACATTAACAGACAAAAGTAAAAAAACTGTTCTTTTTTAAGTTTTAACATGTTGAAAATTATATGACAAAATTTCGTCTCCCAATTTTTATACTCAGCTGTTTTTTGTTGAAATATATATAACTGATATATTACAATAATTATTACAGTATACTTAATGTAATATATTACAATAATTATAATTTGACTGATGCCCTACAATAATTATTACAGTACATTTAATTTAATATATTAGGCGAATATAAAATTTTATGGCTTCTCAATGGGTAAAATTTCACAAAACGTTATATTCACCAGCCAGAGCAGTGGCGTTCAGTCAATTCCCATGTTACGAAAGAGGAAATTCAAAAATATCGGGAAAAGTAAGTTCCAAAACCAAGTATGAAAAAACTATAATAATTATTCACTTCAGTCTCGGTGAATATTAGTGAACATTCAGTAAATGTTCACTTATATTCATCTCGACCTCGGTGAATAATTACCATATAATTATATTTTCCCTGATACCTTACAATAACTATTACAGCATAATTAATTTAATATAATAGGCTATACAGTAGTGATGCGTTATGCCCACGATTTTATGGTTTACCATAAGTTCATAAACCTAAGACCTATTGTGTCCTTTGTCGATTCTCCAACCTATGAACTTTCGAGTTATTTAGGAGTCATTTTGTCTCCTGTCGTTGGGAACACTGTATACACAGTAAAAAACTTCTACGAATTTGCGGATTTCATACGAGACAAAACTCTCAATGCTAAACATGAACTCGTGTCTTTCGATGTGGTTACACTCTAAAATACCTGTTGATCTTGCGATCTAAGTTGCCGAAAAACGACTCGGCGAGGACGCTTCTTTACAACAAAGAACATTTTTACCTATAAAAGATCTTACAAAGTTTTTGTCGTTTTGCTTCAACACAACTAACTTTGTGTTTGAAGGCACTTACTACCAATAGGTTTTTGGTACAGCAATGGGATCACCAGCCTCAACTGTCATTGCTAATTTAGTAATGGAAGATATTGAACAAAGAGCACTGGCAACAGCACCAGTTGAAACTCTGTTCTGGAAACGCTTTGTTGACGATGTCTTTTCAGCGCTAACCAAAGATCTAGCTGAATGCTTAATGAACCATTTAAATTCAATCGAACCATCCATCCAATTCACTGTGGAACGTGAAAATGATGACAGATTACCTTTCCTTGATTTCATTGTTCACAAGTTAAACAACGGGAGTTCAAGCACTGCTGTTTACCGAAAACCAACACAGACAAATGCTTGTCATTTAACTCGCATTACCCAATCGCTCGCAAGAAATTCGTTGCAAAGACCCTGCTTAGAGCAGGCACAATACCCCCCTCCAGTGATTTTAAGGCTAATGAACGAAAACATATCTTTCGAGTCTTACAAGGCAACAACTACCCCAAAACTCTGAGAATGAAAATTCGTCGATGGATTTGGCGGTTACCATACATCCAGTGTGTCACTGAACCCATAAAAAGGATCCTAGGTAGTTTTAACATCAAAGTTGCCCAAAAACCTTATGAAGCTGAAAGGCCCTGCAGTAAAAGAACAAAGACGCAATGCTATCCCATGCAATGACTGTAACCAGGAGTATGTTGGACAAACAAAACGCCAATTTGGCACACATTTAAAAGAGCACCAAAAAGCAGTTTTTCATTTCAAAAATGAAAACTCAGCTTTGTTGGAGCACACATGTCGGACCAAACACACGATTGTGTGGGAAAATTCAAAAATTGTTACCACCAATCAACGATACCATCAAAGGCGGAGTTCAAAAGCTTGGCACATTAACAAAACAATGAACGTGTTAAACCAAAACGACGGGGGGTGACTACCTGAAGCCTATTTACACTTAGTAAATAGGCGATGACTTCAACCAAAACTGGCTGTATAAAAGGAAACTCGTTACGATTGGAGTTCACCCCTGATGAAGACACTAGACAGGAGTGTCAAAACATTGGGTCAGAGTCGCGTTACTCAATGTCTAATCAATCACGTGATTGCCGTGAACTAGTCACTATACGTTGTAGTGTCATCTTTTGTAATCTTGAGTGAAGATCTTGACTTTTGAGTCGCAAAGAGAACCATGGCTAGTTAACTTTGCGCGTTTCCGAGACAATTGAATTACATTGGTGAATTACAATATGCACACAAATAAATATATACAGTAGGTAGGTCTATGTGTTTGGCTAATTTTGTTCCCAAGAAACATTAACCAGAGACTAAGGCTAAATTAAAGACTAAGGTTATTTGCCCATAACTAAACGGTGATAAAATGTCAAAAATCGTCTCTTTTATTTCCTTTACCAATATTCTGTCAATATTCTATAAAGACACAATGTCTTTACAGTTCAACATCACACTAGCGAGAAACATAATGGGACCATTTCACCAAACCTGCAAATCTCACAATTCCATTTCTCTAATACGTTTCTCTGCTAATTTATTTTTCCATTTATGATTCATACACTACACTGACATTTGAGAATCTACCACTACTGATTTAACTGATATTAAAACAGCGCCTACTGAAAGATGTCCAATTCGCTCAGTCTGTGCACCACTCTAGTTATATATGTAGTACGTATGTTTCAATGTGCACATACACTGTTTCCATAGAAACAGAGCCAACAAAACTTTTATTAAAAAATGTTGATGGTGTTTCCCGCCCTGTCTATGAAAAATACGACCATTCAAATGACTAAACCTTGACTTTTACGTGTATACAAATGTTCTCTATGGAAAACCAAATAAGTTGATTCTTACTTTCCCAAATAAAGATGACGACATTACAGGACTGGCAGTAAAACAAAAAAATACACTTTAATCTGACCATGACTAGTTACCATCAGGCTCCAGACGTTTACTCCCACAAATTTCTTCTGAAAACTCCAATGCCAACCTTGTGTTATTGAGAGAGATCTTTTTACAGCTAGCCCATGAGTTGCTACAACTGTATATTTTATAAACAATCAACAACTGTGAGTTTTCATAACGCAGCAAAAATCGGACCTTCTTACATCCATTAAATATTACATTTTTGAAAAATGTTCCTTTCCAGCATTGGAAACTTACATTTGCCTGGGGGCTATCGTCTAACAATCGCCAAAGCGCGAAGATCTTTTTCATTCGAAGAATACTTGTTTGGTTAAATCTCAGGAATTCTGACGAATTGGTCGATCCTGTGTTTGCACGTTCAACCAACACAATCTTGGGTACATCACCAATCAAGTGTGTTCTCTGGAAAGCAACTTTTGTTGAAAGCACGCCAAATATGAGTGGAACAAAATTAACGACAAAGAGAAATGCCGCGACCATGTAAAACCATTTCGTCTTTATCTTTCGGGTGGCTCGTACAATTATGAAAATGAAGTAAAGAAAATTTAAAAATGGACTTATACAAATAAAACAAATTTTTAAGG
>JAOBAZ010038895.1:0-12648 GCA_026546875.1 Pteroeides caledonicum | reverse complement strand
ACACACACACACACACACACACACACACACACACACACACACACACACACACACACACACACACACACACACATAGACACACACATAAACAAATCCACATCATAATAGACTCCATACAATGACATAAACAGGCACATAAACAAATCCACACATAAACTAATCACTAATTTGTATGTATGAATCTTTCCAGATTATACCAATCGAGGCAAGCATGAATGAGAATCGTCGCAATTTTCCCAGATATCTTCATGGGGCAATAATATTAATCTCAGTAATTCTTGGAACTTTTGGTATATTTGGTTACCTTCATTTCGCTGGTGATATTGAACAATTGATCAGTGATAATCTTCCATACGGCACTTTATCCATTGTCGTTCGTGTAACATTATGTGTCGGCATCCTTTTTACCTACCCGCTCCAGATTTACCCAGTGGTCGAAATTTTCGAGAACTTTCTTTTTAAAGAAACGAAGGCTCGCAGTTTACTGACCAGTAGTTTAAGGCAAACTGAGTATAGCACCTTATTACCTGACCATCACAGTAATATGCAAGTCCCAAACTATTCAGGTGAGGTAAATAAAGAAAGTTCCGAGGACGAGGACATTTCGGAAGACTCTGAAGAAGATAGACAACAAGAATTACCCGCTCTTTCTGACGGTGTTCAACTACATGTTCAGAAATCGAGATGGCATTGTGATATATTTGTAAGTTCTCAGACGGATTTCAACTTTTTTACTACCAGACATCCCCTACAAGTAAAATTGTCTAACATCACCAGGCACTCTTTTGATGTACGCCCGGTGGTTTCCAATAATTCACCTCGTCAAGTTAAACCGTTATTTTTTAGTATTTTTGCGCGGGAAACGCGCAAAGATAATACTTTACAGGAAGAAATGCGCGGTTTTCGGTAGAATTTCAGTAAAAATAAAACCCTAAAATAAAACCATTTTTCACTGACTGCAGAAAACTTTCCATTGCAAGAAAAATTTTGCGTAGATTTTCAGAACAAAGCCATTTTGCGCGGATTTTAGATTTTAGTCGCTGAATGACTCTTCCCGATTGGTCAATCTACTGTCACAGAATAAATATCAATACAGCAGGCCAGTTTGTGGTACAACATGCCTCCGTATTTTTGTGCAAAAACATGCAGCTCAGTGGCTAGGCTATGACATAGATAGGACCAGTCTCTGTTCAGCGTGCTTATTGGCCAGCGTATACAGTTTACTGGCGAACCACATGCGTAATGGGGTCTGCGCGGGGACAAAAGCTTCAAGGTTTCGACATTGTGTCTTCTGGTCATTTTTCCATTATGTGTTACTTCTCAAACTTTAACTTACCACTAAACTATAGCATTCTTTTTTGTTTTCCAGCATTGGTCTACCTGGAAGAAAAACATATTTCGTACATTTTTGGTTTCGTTGTCTTTTGGTGTTGCTTATGCTAGCCGAAATTACTACGCCTATGTCTCTGCTATTTCTGGCTCAATTGGAAGCTCTTTGTTGGCTTTTGTTCTTCCGTGTATTTTTCACTTTATATTAAAGAGAGACGAGTTGTCCACTTTTATTATAACAAAAGATATTTTATTAATTTTATTTGGCATAATTGCGGGAGTTGTAGGCTTCGTTACAACACTTATTAAGATCATCAAATGATAATGTTAAAATAGATGAAATTTTAGGAAAGACAATTTAGTAGATAATAGTTTAGAATAGAAATATTTATTGCAAAATATTTTAGGAATCCACGAAAACAGCGCTTTCTCACAGATGTTTTAAATTTCAGATTTTTCAGTAGAAATCAGATTTTATTTTTTTTACAATTTTTAAAGTAATAATTCTGTTTTTTTAATTTTTATTAAGTTGTCAATATAACGATTCTTTAATTTTTACTTCCTGTATTACTTAATTTGGTGTTTTTTCTCGGAACTCGGTTTTCATTCGTGAGTTTTCATTCTTGGAAGTAATTTTTTATTCTTGGAACTCTGGTTCCATTAATGGAAGTTGGTTACCGTTTTGGGAAATGAGCTCTCGTTCTTAGAATTTATCTTTCATCATTAGAATTTGGTACTCATTCAGGAAATTCGCTTTTCGTTCTGGAAGTGTATATTGAACTCGATGTTTTCTGCGCCACGCTATCGATTGTTGATCTATTTTGGTACATCAGGCTTAAAAGCCGAGTACTTTGTGTGTGTTGACAGGGTCAGTCGGAAAATTCGTGAAAAGATGGCAAGAATCTAATTTGCTATTTTCTAAATGAAATTTATCGATTACAAACTCGACTACCTTACCAAGGCATGTTTTACAATATAAGGTATATTGAGACCTTTACAAACTTGAATTTAGAAACGCCCTTGAGTTTATACAGGGTTGAAACCCTTTGAATGTTATTTTAACAATTTTGTAAAAGTCAATTTACCCGCGAACATTCTTTATTTGTTTTTCTACTCTCGCTGTCATTTCTCTTGTATGTTGACCAAGCTAAGCTCAACATGAAATATGGAAAATAACATTCTTCCAGTTGTTTGACGACAAAAACATTTTGCTGTGGGCCATTCTTGTACCACAGTTCAGTAGTGGGCAATTTTGCTTTGCAAACGCTGCTCGGCCCATAACTTGGCCTAAAGCTGCACACGCAACGCATGCGTATTTCGTTACACACTGACCATTGCGCCCATTTTCCCGCCACAAATTCATTACGTGACGTAACAATGGCTTGAGTCTAGCCTAAAACCACTAAATTTCACAGAACGGAAAGAGTTCATGAAAATCTTTCCATTTTTTTTTAAAAAGAAAAGCTAAAAAAACAATGTCTGAGAAAAGGCTAAACAAACTTCATGAATATGCCAACATAGTGGCTTCGGTTCCAGAACGTGCGAAACCGGTAAGAAAAATACATAAACGAGTTCGGTTTGATGTGAATCCATTATTTGATGGCGACGTATCACCAAATGGCGAAGATGTTAAAAATAGGTTTATCCATGAGTCCGAAGTATTGGAGGAAGACCCTATGGACCCGTCGAAAGATTTAAACGTTGAACCTATTATACTTACAGAGAAAGAGTTCTGGGAATATGTTTACAGTCATGTCTGGAATGGGCGACTTCGTGTGAGAGAAGGGAACCTACAAAGAACTTTGATTAGGGTAAGTGACATAATTCAAGCCACTCTCCTTCTAAAATTAACTGAATATACTAATTGTGTTTTAACCTTAAAATTAACTATGGTAGTTAATTTTGAAGACAACTGTAATTGTCATTTATTTTTTTTAATCTTTTACTTTTTAATTTTTATTTCCCACCCAAAATTTTTAATATTTTTCTCAACTTAACTTTTCTAGACTTTTAATGACTTGATTATCAATCGTAAAATTGGTTGGACAGAATCTTGTCGGTACTACGAAGCAATCCAGTTGAGAGGAAGAAACCGAAATGCAGTTGGAGTTGGCAGTAACAAAGTACGTGTAAAAAGAAAAAAGCAACGTGTCCCAAAACTAGACAACCTAAATCCTGAAACAAATCAAGTAAGTTTGGTTTCGATGGTTTGTAGATAGTAATAACAAGAGTTTTTAACCCTAGCTTTTTGGACTATACCTCTACATTATTCATGTAAAATCGTCTGGCGTTAACCTGCGTAAAATAATAAAAGTCAACAGCTGTTTCGAAAGGGTTAACGACAAAATCAAGTTGCAAAAAGTTCTGGTAAACTGAGCACTTGTTTAAACGACGGCTAGTAATAGCGACACTCTGTCATCTAATAGGCAATCTATCGTTAATGATTATAGTCAAATCCTTTGAATTTAATTGTTTGGTTTTATTTAGTTGTTTTTGGATCAAAGTGGCGGTCGTCTATAGTTTTGCTATGGTATTTTGTCATTTTCGTTCCAACGTGAAAAGTTACACGAGTACATAGTTTTAAAACTCGACGTAAACCTGGTTTTTATATATCGCAATTTGTCGGCAATCATCGGCGATGTATTGTTTTCCGCATTGTTCAAAATCACTGAACTCTTCAATGATTTTGAACAATAGGGAGAACAATACATCGTCGATGATCGCCGACGAATTGCGATATATGAGAACCAGGCCTAATGGGGTGTTTCCATGGTACTGGAATGGTTTGTATTCCGGAATGAACTGGTGTTTCACTCCGGAGTGAGTACATCATGTGAACACGAAATAAACTCATTTCGGAATGAAACCTAAAAGATAACCTCGAAAAATTCGTCCTTAGTTGCAGCTGCTTCATGAAAAAGGGAAAAATAACGAACAGGAATTTTTGCTGTACTCCTCGTACCGGTGTCATCTTAAAAATACCGTTGGAACTGTTGTCCAACACGAGAGCGTCGTTTCATTCCAGTGTGACATGCTTCGCAAGTGAAGTCGATTTGAATTCATAATCGTCCCAGAATGAGACTCATTCCCGCCGCGGTCCTGTAAACACCCCCTAGGAGTTCAGTACAACTCGTTATCTATGTTGGGTTTCATTTATGTAAGTTTGGGGTCCCTCTTCGGGTGATTGACCTATAACAATCAATCTTATGGATGAAATGTTTGGGTCGAATTATTCCTTTTGGTTGTCTGGGCAAAAAGGCAATGTTTGACATGATGAAAAAAGACACTAAACTTTCATAAACCTGGACAATAACATAAATAATAAGTTCCACTAAATTTTGATTCAGCTGCCAAACCATGCTCTCCAACAATTATGGGTCAACTCAGTGAACAAAACTACCCAACCCGACCCCTAAAACTAGTTTTTCTCTCTAGTTACCTAGTCAAACGAAATACGGCGCCATAAAAGTCATTTTAACATTCTACGGTGGAGCACCATTGGGTAGGCGACAAAAGGTGGCGTTCGACACCCGGGCAGGGGTAGATACCAGTCCCCGTTTGACGCGCCTTAAACCCATTCTCAAAGGAACCCGGTTAAACATACGACGAGAAGCGATAAAGGATGAAGACACCGAAAAAGAAACCATTGAAAGAGCGCTTCATACTAAGAAATTAAGGTTTTTCTCTGCAAGAACACCAGTAGATTTCCCAGCCCAGTGTAAACAAGCAGCGAACGACTTCGTGGTGATCAAAGAACAAATTCTCAACAGTAAAGATTGGAGGATACGCACTAGCATTACAATTTCTCGTAAGGTGTCGTCACGCTTCGGAATATCGCGCGTTAGTGATGCCTTACCGAGATTCTTTGAGGGTAAAACAATGGTTATCTATTAAGCTGGGATCCCATTGTGATTACTCAACAGCCTCTAAGATTTCTGGTGCTTTTTTATTAAGAAAATAGATGTACAAAAGATATTTTATTTTCCACTTTCGTGTTTCTATATTTACGTTTTCACCAAAACATTTTGAGCATTTCAGTGTAAATTTATTATGAATTTTCAAAAAATGTTCTCTGCAATATGATTGGCTCATAGAAGTACTATTCCACAGCAAGAACCGCTGTTCGGGGAGTGGGGTGACAAGGTGTTATCACACATATTACCTTTATCATACATCCAATCAAATTTAAGGACTCAAGCATATAAACCAATCAACATTAAGAAATGATAACATGTTTTGTACTGGCACAATTTTACTAGAATCTTATTTTGGGGTTTAGCTGTCCCAACCTCACTGGTAATCGAATAGGTGGCTTTCATTGGTCATGTGGGAATGCCAGACAATGGCAGAAGTCACCTACCTATACGAACAGGCTTTGTGGTTGGTTGATTACAGCAACGGATAACAATAGAACTATAGAATTTGACTTTCTAAAGAACGAATCAAAGACAATGATCACTTTTGTTCTGGTAAGCCAATCCCCAAACCCGTTCATATTAGGTAGGTACTAACAGGAGGAAGATGGAGGTCAAATAATGAGATTCAAATAAGTTTCTAATGAGGTTCTTTTGTATACCTGACCACCATGGGCACCCAAGTGTAGCAAAACCCAGCTATAAGAGTACAAGTTGGCTACATATTAGTGATTACAACACATTTAGTGTTGTTTTGGTGGGTATGATGTGGAAAAATAAATGAAAACAACATTTTATTACTATATATGTATTTTACTTTTCACGCTCCAAAACATAAGAGCTTTTGAAGCTTCTAGTTACAAAATGCTACAGATTTAGTATCTCTTAACAATACATTTAAAAATAAATTACTACAACGTGATATTCAAGTAGTTTAGAACTAGGCAGATAAGGGCAAAAGTACTGTTATCACAATTACTAATATTCCTGTATAACTTGGTATCGCAGAGGATACTTGTGGTATCGCGGGAAGCCAGGATCCCATGTATACATTACGTAATATTGCTAATTGAGGGTGCTGTTTCAAAGGACGTTGGGCATTCGCCAAAAATTACGTTGATTTCTGCTGAAACCAAAACAAGTTGTTCAAAGCTCCATTGGTGCTACTTCTACTTTGAACGGTAATCTTCAATTCAAAAAAAATTTCAACGTCTCAAATGAAAGAAATTAGAAACCACTTTCACTAAAGGATTCTGAGAATTTTCGCTTTAATAAGCGAGTTAATAACTGCGACTGCGTTGTGCCTCGTGATAAAATTGCCACTTTAATAGCATTCTATTGAAAATGCCACAACAGAAAAAATGGTATTCTTTCAAATGAAAGAACTCTCAAAACCATATACTAACAAGCGATGCAGGACCCCTGGAATATTCAAGGTATTCCTTGAACATTTCCGTAATTCAATGAGACATAATGGGACATCGGTGATATTGAATATCATTTGAATTTCGAGATATCTCACAGGTACAAAGCGGGACTATTTGCTTAGTAATAAATGGACCATTTGCATGATGACGTATTTTTACTCTATTTAATATGCTTTGCAGGTATTTACTTGAGATGCTTGTAAACTTAGATCTTATTTACTTGAGATTCTTGTAAAATATCGAGGTAGTTGTAATTATCTTAGTGAAAATACGCCCTCATGCAAATAGCTTATTGTTATACTGGCTTTGGTAGTTCGGTAACTTTGCCGCGACACAAATACCACCACTTCTGCGATTCACCAGTGTCAGCATCGGGAACTTCGGGGTTATTTAGGAACGTCATGATTCCAGCAGCTCCATGATACGTTGAGGGATACCTGGTGGTTATGATTGATATTTGGTACAATACTCACGGTGGTAGTGTGATTGAGATGGGGGAAACACGGTATTTGTATGGAACGTTGGGGATGCTCATGGTCATTTGGACTGAAATACTTTATTGTTTTTAGTTTCTGAACTAAAGTTTAGTTTTCAAAGACATTAATAGTTGAACTTATTTATTTTGACAACATCAAGGGGCGTGCTCACCAAATGGAAAAATACCTTTGTTTGCAAGACCAATTAGGAACTAGGAACACTAATACTAAAAACTAAGATCGTACTGTATATGTTCTCTTGCATGTGATTTTAAAGTGTTGTATCAACATTGTGATATAAATAGTTATCATGTAACTGATTTAAAACTAGTTTTGGTTTGTTGGAAACAACCATCGCTTTTACTAATTAACCAACAAGCAAGCGATGTTTACAATGAGAACGCACGTCCGCAAGCTAAAATCTCGATCAGGTGCATTTGTGTTTTGGTCCCGTCGCCCTCGATTTCAAAGACGGGACTTGATCATTTTTGTCGTTGCAGCTAAAGAGTGACGTCACTCGAAACAGAGTTCCTTTAATTTCCGGTCGGGCGTTTCCGTCGTAAAACAACGCTTGGTGACGGTCGTTATTTATTACAACGGGGTTGGACATTGAAGACTTTCCAAACCCGACGTTCCAATACGTATTAACACACACACACACGAATGCTGCGTTGTTGTATGTGACATATCACACCATACAAGAAAACATTAACAAACAGTGATGTTTACTGACGTTGAAACAACCACACTGCAAAACCCCACGCAATAGTTCATCCGTTTTTTCTGTAATTGAGATGCTTAAAGCATTAAGAACATTATATGTTCCTTCATTGCGACAGATAAACACTATGAGATAAAAATTGATTTGTGATCTCAGGATCACAATGCAGTTCTATAGAAGCCCTTCAATGAACGGCGCCATCTTGAATTTGATGACGCAGTACATAACCATTAAACTAGTTTTACCTCTTCCCCTCCATGCTGATTGGTCAAGTCATGCACGAAACACGTGATCTTACTTGATGTCATCAATACAGTATACTTAAATACTCGACACCAGTTTCCTAACAGTCACATGTGTTAAAACTAAAATCAGGCGCAATTTAGGCAAGCACATCGTAAGCCCTTGTCAACTGCCGACACCACTCGGCATACGGAGATCAGAAAGAGAAACGTCATTTTTACGGCTCAGCCGCGTCGGCTTGGTGTTAGTGATCCTTCGATTGACCGTTCAAATCGTCCTTTCCGAGTCCGTTCTCGGCACCCGATCGGTATCGTTTTATTTCCGGCTCTTCTTCGACAATTCCCGGCATACCAGCGAGGACAAATGGTCGTTTCATGCTGTTCATCACTAAACTGACAGCGGCGTTTGTGGCGGCCGGCGAAAGCACGCCAAGTGGTGAAGATTCCGGTGTTAGTGTGGCAGTGTCCAGCGGTTGAGATATGAGTTGAAGTTTAGTTGGTCTGTTCTGTTCGGTTATAGAAGCAGTGGTGATAGGTGTTGGGGTTTGAACTGGAGTAAGTGGGCCACCTAAAACACATCAAATACAGTAAATGAACATTACTATCAATACATTAACCCAATTTTCTCCACTTTATCCATAATATCTCTAGTTCATACCTGTTACATTTGGCAAAACAGCCACAGATACAGGAGGCAATGTCCCAGCAGGCATTGGGGCTTTAGTGCCGACCATATGATCACTTTGCTGGAACACAACTTTATCTGGGATACCAGAGGATCCTTGTGGAACTCTAGGAATATCTTTCTTCACGGTTGTTCCAGGCATGCCTGATGATTTGATGGCTACAGCTTGCACGTTGGATGTCGCTGATGTGGTTATGGTCTGCACTTGTTGCTGAATGCCAACTGACATAGACTGAAAGGTGGCGTGTTCTGGGGGGATAGGAGAGTTCACTGTTTGTTGTGTGACTGAGTTGGTCTGTTGTGTTGTCACAGTGGGCTTACTATTCATTGCTTGGTACTGCAGACCATGCGTGGGAGATGCTGGAGCTGACCTGAAAATATTGTAGAAGAAAATTGTTACAGCCTATATCACCAGATTGCTTATGGACATCTCAAATGGCTTGTATAAAATTGGTAATAAAAGGCTGTACAACACAATTATTGAATGTCATGTTCATTTTTACTGATTAAAAGTGTTAAACTAAATTTGATATATAATTTACAAAGACAAATGTTTGCATTAAAGTCATTTATTACTAACTAGTTTTATTCAAAACTTTTACTAGTTGCTTAGTTACCTTGACGAAAGTGTGCCAAATGGATATCGGAAACAAGGCACACCTCGCTGCCTTCTCTTTCTGAAAGCTTGTTCAGCTAGCTTAGGTTCACAGCTTGGATCAATACGCCAGAAAGAGCCTTTACCTGGTTCATCTTGGGCCCGTGGTACTTTGACAAAGTATCGGTTCAGGGACAGGTTATGACGAATTGAGTTCTGAAATTGTTACAAAGTAAAGACAAGATTAAACTGGGGAATACGGTTCCATGCAGTAATACACCAATCTCATTTATTCTCTCATTTTTTGCCTTCCCATAGAACTTATTTGTTTTCTAATGTTACAATTAACCCATTAAGTGGTCCTTTGTGGTTAATACTGCAGTCATAGATGGAAGTGAATGGGATTTAACACTTTGAAGACTGGGTGCTTTACAATAGACCAACAATGCTCTGCTAAACACCTTTCAAAGTATTTATAACTACATTGAATTTTATTTAAATGTTATTGTTTAGTAAGCCATTATACAACAGGGAATACTGCTGACGAGTATACTCGTCGTCAATCGTCAAAGTGTTACATGAGCAACTTGAGCTTGTAAGTTCTTACCTGCCAGCCTTTATCAGCAGAGCGATAGTAAGGGTAATTCTTTGTAATATGAGTGTATATCTCACTCAAAGTCATTTGTTTATCTTGAGCAGATAAAATAGCTTGTACAATTAACTGAGCATAAGAATATGGTGGTTTGCCATCATCTTTGTTTCCTGACTTTGTCTCATTCTTAGGTGTCTTGGTTTGCTCTTCACTGTCTTCAGTAGGTGTCTCAAATGTCGATGATGAAAGACTGTTGCCTCGAGGACTGGTTGGACAAGAGTTTGGCACACTAAAAATATTTCAAACAAATCTCAAATGAATACTGTAAATCACGGTGTATAACTCAATTTTCTACACTTGAAAATTTATGTCAAAAATGCACTCTCAACTTATACAAAGGGTCACAAAATTATGTATAAATAAATAAAGCTGTTGACTCGTTCCCAGACTGCCAATTCTGCACAATTGACGCTAGGGAGCAAGTCACAAGTATGCCATCTAAAAGAAACCACAAAGCAGGTTTTAAAGTATGCTGAACAAACCAACAACCGCACAGCTAGACAACAGAAAGTGACATAGATGAAAGCAAAGGAGAAGCTTTGGCTGACGCTTTAAAATGATGACAATATTAATGATCGACAGTTCGCAAACTTTTCAAACAGTCTCATGAATAGATTGAGGACTTTTAGTTTTAAAGTGTTTTAGAATGACAATTATTTTACATTTATATACAGTATATGTCATAATCATATATAATCTTATGCATCTATTAAAGGTGTTTTATCACTGGCAAAATCTCAGGGGTCGACATATAGTATATACACCAATATACACCATGTTGACTGATAGGCCGTGATTTGCAGTATAAACCAAATTATGTCTACGGTATTTTTCCAGCTTTACTTGGAGCTGGACAGGTCCATGGGTTCTAAAATTTTATTTTACTATAGATATCAACCATTTTTAGCAACTTTTCACAACAAGCTTGACAGTTGTGGTGTTTTCCTGTTTGAATACCAAGTTTTCACCCTGTTGAACAGCTTATAATAATATCCAGTGTATTTCAGATCAAGATACTGTAAAACCAGATTGATACTTGGTAAAGTATTAATTATAACATAATTTCAGGTACAGTTGTGTACAAATAAATCCTACTGGATATACTGTAAAAAATGTTTCATGCTAGCAAATAGTGTCCTTCCTGTGTTGGCCAAAGAAAAATCTTGAAAGACTACATGCGTAAAATCGCCCAAGTTGCAACAAGCTTGTTATCAGGTTGCTACAAGCCGCATGCAAGATGCATTCGCAAGCCTTGTTCCACACTTGTTGACAAATTGCAGCAACTTGTTGTTATGTTGTTAACAAGTTGTTTAATCCTGCAACCTTGTTACAAGTTGTTCTAACAACTTAATATCATCCCACAGCCATCAACTTGTTAACAACTTGATATCCACAAAACTGTAGCAACTTAATGAACTAACAGCCTTGTTACAACTTGACAACCAGCTTGTGCCAACCTTGTTACGAACGCATCCTGCTGTGGCTTGAGAGATTTCCGGTGTGTAGCTTGTGTTGGGCTGGAGCAGCAATTTGGCCAAAACAATATTGTGAATTTTTTTTTATTTTTCAACACATTTACCTCCAGCTACTAAATCTTTTACTTTTTATACTGCTATTAAAAAATAAAACTAACTGAAACGCACGAGTTATAACAAACATCTGGTATTATAATTTTAGAAAGCTTAGCACACTTCAAAACCAAACATGATCAAGATCTAAAAATGGTCTACATATTTTATTAGATAAAAATGTTTTTTTTTTGTATTTGAGCACGGGTACTTATTAATCTCAACTTAGTGATACCAGCTAAGAGTTCTTTCAAAAAGAAGCATGTTGATAATGCTGTTCAAGCTGGTCATGTTAACCACAACTTACATTATCATTACCTATAGTTTAAAAAATTCATGTGTTTTATTTTGATAGGATGTGGAAGTTTGATATTAGATGATTTTAAAAAAGACATTATAGCTTACAGTCAAGTAATGCCTTCTCTGCATTACTTGACTCTCTCCCTCCTAGAGATATTCAGTTTACAAGTAAAATCATCTAGCATTAGACAAAATAAAATACTGAAGGAGGTGGTAATAGAGGCAGTGCAGTGGGAAGAGTTAGCCTATAGCTAGAGCTAGCCCACAAGGGGGGCTTCCCCAGGACAGGTAAAATTGTCTGGCATTAATTGGAGCAAAATCTTTGACATAGGTATTTGCAGCCAGCAATATGGCCTATGGTTTAAATGATGATAATTTATTCTAATAATACATTGTACATATTTGATACCAAGTGTACATCATCAAATACATTAACTTCCTAATTAAACCATTGTTGTTATGCATTATTTAAAACGCATGTCTTTAAATCATTGTCACTGGCATTAGCCAAAACCAGTCACTCTGTAAAATTGTCTGGCATAATAAGGCAAAAGATCAATATAGGACATATTGGGACTCATTGTCTACTAATGGGTTAAAAAGAGACATAGGGAAATATTTTTGTTCAAAACAAAATTAATTATTATATTATGATAGTCATATTACCTGTAGCTGCCTGAAAAAATGTTTTAGTAAAATGCATTGTTGTAGTGGCTTTGCATATTATGAAATATTATTA
>JAOBAZ010038894.1:0-20508 GCA_026546875.1 Pteroeides caledonicum | reverse complement strand
TAAAAAAAATATATATTATATATCTGGTAAGCCACAGCTTAGTCTGATTGGTTGTAATTTTGATATAATTTTAGATCTCGAGATAATGATAATGGAGATCATTTGGAAATGGATATAAGCAAGCAACTAAGTCAACTGAGAGAACAAAGTAAAAGTTCAAGTGACCTGGCATCTAAACCTGATCCTTTTGGACGGGATCTTGATCTACGCAAAAGTCAAGATAATGGAAAAACGGAGGACCAACAAGAGGAAAATGTATTGCAAGCTGCTGATGGAAATGGTTCTCGAGATTGGAGAAAAACGAGAGATGGTGATGGTGACCGTGGTGGATATCGAGCCGGAGATCGGGGCAGAGATAGACACAAGGATTATGAACGGGAGCAAGGAGAGTATAGTGATGGTAGTCAAGGAAGTTGGGATGGAGGGCGAGATGGAGATAGATATAGGGATCGACCTAGGGATGAAGGTTGGAGTGGTGAGAGGTATCGAGGAAGACGGGATGGTGGTTATAGGGATGATTACAGGGACCGAGATTATAGAGATCGTAATTATAGAGACAGAGATTACCGTGATCGAGACTACAGAGATCGGGATTACAGAGATCGTGATTGGAGGAGAGATCGATACAATGATCGAGACGATTATAGGAGAGATTACAGAGACAGAAATAATTATGATGTAAGTACAACTTGTTAGTTTTGTACTTTAGGTTGGAAGCTGGTGTTTTTTAGTTTCACATTTTGTTGTTTACTTGAGCAAACAATTGTTATTTTATCTCAAAATCGTATGATAATTACACCTTTTAACCACAAATGGCCACAGATTATACTCTAATGCCAGATGATTTTACTTTCCCAGGTGAAATCTTCCTGTGAGCATTCGGTTTCATAACATTTCTTAAGAAACAAGATACTGTTGTATTACAGTGTTAAGTGTGATTTATGATGTGGAACTGTCATGTACATGATCACTTTATTCTGACTGCATTTGCCATAGATCATGAATAATTCAAGTCTTAATAATAGTAAATTGATGGATGGACACCTGGTATGGGACTTACAGTTTCGTTTGCATCTTGCCCTTTAGGATCTTTTGTAAAAATTATTTTTTATCTTGTCTAATCCTTTATTATGACCCTAATGAGATTTGATTAAAGGTTGAAATTGTTGATGTTAAGTTTCATTCCAGAGTTGCAAAAGTCATAAAAATGTTGATACTATAAATACATTTATTTAGGCAAATGCTCTTTTGCTCTATCATGGTATGTCTTTCACATGTGTAACAACGAGAAATGCAAAATTGTTGTGCATACTTTGCCATGAATGTACAATAATGTAAAGCTCAAAAATACTAATCAAATGTATTATCTTTTAGAAGGATGACTATCATTCACATGACAGATATCAAGATGATCGTGATTACCATAGACGTGAATTCCGTTATGCAGAACCTACTGAGATTGTAATACTTAAAGGATTACCAACCAACATTGAAGACAGTCAGGTACAGTTGTAGTAATATGGCTCACTATTTGACTAACAATTTTTCGTTTTTTTTGTTAAAGTCTTTTTGCAGTAAATGATTTTGTTCTGTTTATCTGTCTGTCTATTGGTTTGCTAGCTTGTTTGTCTGTTATTGATGTTTGTTTTTTTACTTTCAGATCCATGAATTAGTAACTAATGCTAACTTACCTTATAAAGATGTTCGTGTTGTTAAGAATAAAGAAGGTGTGTTTTGTGTTAAGAAGAAAAATGTTATTGCACACAATCGTATATCTTTACACCCCCTTCACAATGATACAACAATAGCAGGTTGTTTATAAAAATAACCAAGGTCACTTTGTTATAATACCATACCATAGTGATGATATGATTATGTTTTAAAGGATTTTCTCGTGGTTTTGCATTTGTTGAATTTATTGATGTTGAGACTGCCAAAGGATGGATAGAAAGTTGTAAGGTATGTTGTGTGTGAAGCAACTAACAATAACACAGTGCATGTTGTCTTACCTTGGAATTATTTACCAGTATATATTATTGTATTAAATGTATTGTAATCATGATTCAAGTTATCAATTTTAGTTTTAACAATGAACATTACCTGTAACTTGCCAAAGCAGTTTCAATAAAATTTTGAGAGTGAAAATTTGGGGGTTATATTTATATATTCATGTTCACATGCTGTACCCTAAAAACAAAAGGAAGTTTTTTGCTTTGAAAAAAAATGGGAATGCAACGCTTGAATATATGAATACAGCCCCCAATTATTGTTCTTGGATGGTCCCTGATGTTTTAACCAATTTATACCACTGTCTTTTACTGTGGCATTTTAGTTTGCCTTGCACTAATTAATTTATATTGAACAGACAAGTACTAGCTTGTGTATAGGATTGTTAATCTACACAAGTCACATTTATATTTCTTTTCTTACAGGGTAAAATTCAGTTGGGTGATTCCTATGTTTATATGGACTTCAGTCGGTCA
Source organism: Pteroeides caledonicum (assembly GCA_026546875.1). Lineage (NCBI taxonomy): Eukaryota > Metazoa > Cnidaria > Anthozoa > Scleralcyonacea > Pennatulidae > Pteroeides > Pteroeides caledonicum. The sequence goes on along the minus strand of JAOBAZ010038894.1, from coordinate 18,025 downwards.
TCAAAGGGTTCTATGGATTCTCACAAGGACTGGATTTGTGGCAAGGTACATTAATTTTGTTTTTTAAAAAAACATTTACATAATAAATACCACATTACAGTGAAAAAATGAAAACAAATGAACCATGTTACATAACTCCCAGTAAAAGTTGCGATATTTTATATTTCCATTAAATTTCAACTTGTTTGAAAGGACTTGGTTAACCTAAATGATTAATTTTCCCAAATTAATGCCAAATGATTTTACTTCTTTGGGAAAAACCCTTGCTGGCTGGCAATGCGTTAAACTTTGTTGATGAGTAAAATCATCTAGCATTGGACAGAATAATTTATAGAAGTTACCATGGAATCTTCCAGGATGAAAAGGTTGATGAAAGAGGTTTGTTTGAAGCTTAATTCTTGCGTTTTTTATCTTGTTAATTTTATTTAGTGTGGTACTCAGAACTTCTCCTCCAAAAGACGAAATACATGTTTTTCTTGTTACGCTCCAAGGGATGGTAAGTACTATACAACATGATCCAAATGATTGATCCAAATGTGTATGGAAAGAGCATTTTCGGTGGTTTCCGTATTTGTGAATTATTCTGAAGAAATTGTAACAAATTTATCATTGACATACAAAGTAGTGAGTATATGCAAAGCTTTTGGAACACTTGCCTAAGGGGGGTTCCCCTGGGTGAGTAATATTGTCTGGCCAGAATAAAATTTGTTAACTTATTAAGCTACCGTACCGTAATAAGCAGCCATCACTATTCACATGTGTTAACCCATGTGCTGTGGGACAGGCTGCAGACAGCCACTTGATTGATTTTACTCTGGCTAACCTCAGACAATTTTACTTGCTGAGGGGAAATTTCCTGTGAAAAATAGGTTAATAAGATCAATTGACCTGTGCAACTTATTGTACTTATGGTATTTTACAAAAGAAACAAGTAAAATGTGCTACTTATAGTTATGTGAGACCTATAGCCAGGTGCCATTTCTATTGCAGAAAATGCATTGATGATAGGGACTGACAGTATTGGGTATACTGTGATTTAATAGTTAAACTTTTATCTAATATAGAAAATGATGAGCAAAAAGATATTGGTCAGACACCATGTAAAGGTAATGCAATGGTTACATTTGTACTAAATTATTTTCCTGATGTTGCTTACTAACATTCCCACCTCCCAGTCCATCAGTTGTCTCATGATTGAGAAAGCATTATAGATTTTTAACCATTACAGGTCTATTAAAAATATGATAATTTTAATTGATAATTTTTTCTGAACATTACCGGTATTCAAATTTACCCGTAAGCATCTAATTTGTTTTTTGAAAACACAAATGTTTTGCATGGTTTTGAAAATGCTTCTAACATTTAGCAATATGAAAACTTCAGTAGAATCATTATTCAAAAATATATTATGCTCAAATTGCAATCCTGTGCTAGATTAGGAAATACAGTACAGAGTGTAAATACAATTTTGCATGAAAATCACCATTGACCATAGATCCTTGCTTTTATGCTATTAATAACATGGTATTACAATATAGTTATACACTGTACTTTCCTTTAATTAAGCTTTTTTAAATTTTTTAAGAAAATTTTTAAAAAATTTTTAAGTTGAAAACAAATTATCACACCAGTATACAATTTGTCAATATTATTTATAATTCATCTTAGTAAGTTTTGTTGTAAATTTTGGTAAGTATGATTTCAACCTCAAATACATATTCTGTATAAATGATAATTTTAATTCTGTGGTGACTAACAAGCTTTCTACGCAAATTAATGAACAATTGCGCTGTCCACCAGCTGTGAGCTCTGTCAAAAGAGTTACAGTATTTCGAAAATCTTATTACAATATTTTATTACAAAAGTTCTATGCTGTATTTTGCTTCATAGTTCTGATTCTTCGAGGTCTGGATACCCTCACAACAGAAGAGACGGTATGTAGTATGTTGCCTGCCAACCAGCCTGGGGATGTCCTGGTCAACGTTTTTTTTTGCTTTTGGTCGCCACGTTTGTTCCTCACACATGAATCCCTATTGTATTATATGTAAGCTACCAGTAAATATAAATTAACTGAATGCTGGTACTGACAAAAAGGTCTTCATTGGGCTGACCTAGATTTTAACTGTTTCCAAGTCATGAACCAAAGTCTGTTTTTTCAAAAATACGATGACTGAAAGCTAAAGAAACTCTTCCTAAGCAATTTTGAACAGAAGAGTGCTACAATAAGTGTTACATTAGGTCTTTAAAGATGTGCAAGTATATTACATTTGAGATACTTGTTCAAGTACTACACTCTTTGTGACTTTTGTGACATTACACCCTGTACTTGAGATTTTCAATTTCCAGGTCACTATAAGAAAAAAAATACTAGGCTAAAACTGGGTTTGTTACTATGGTTTTCTAAGCAAAATAGTTATGCTTAGGCAGTTAGTTGAAGTGCCTATGACTTGTGAAAAGCTCGGTTTGTTTTTAAAGGATGTTAAAATTTGTGGCTATTTTTAGTCATGTTTGTCATCAGTGGCCCAACAAAAATGGAAACATAACAGTGACATAAGAAAAAAGTGAGATGTGTATTATGTTTTTCAAGTAATGGTGCCTGACTTTTTATTCTGTGTAACACCAGACAATTTTACAGAAGATTTTGGCAATAATGGGTTAAGATCCATTTTTGGTGGCGAGTGGGAAAACTTTGAGAACCCATTTGTCAAAGATGTTATTTCCTTCAAGTTGACCTGAGACCACAGATATTAACCTCTTTCTATAATGAAAGACAACTATTATTTTTTCATGTCATAGACACTTTCAGCATATGATACGTTTATCAAGCTATTGGTGAATATTGGTATATTAGTTGCCATGGTGATAGTTATACAGGACCAATTGTAGTAACAAATTTAAAGATTGTTGTATGTGGGTACCAAGGTGCTTAGGTGATGGTGTTAGTCTTTGTTAAATTGCAGGAAAGGTGTTTGTGTGCCAGAAGTGCGCAGTTTATGAGTATGGTTTAAATACAGTGTGCATATTAGTGTATATTAGTACTATATGTGTTAGGAGGTGGGATTATGGAACATACTTTTTAATGCCCATTTCGCATACAAAATTGCTATTACACTAGGTTTATGTACATTCAGCATTTCTACATTTTAATATTAATAATGCAGCAGCATCAATCTAAACTACTTTGTAGCCAATGAGCTACTTGTAGCCATTTAAGGGGAAGCTATCCACCAAACCAAAGTCTTCAAAAAATTTTCCCAGGACTCAGTGTTTCATCCCAGGAGATAACAAGTTACTACTGGATTCAAGTTGGATGATATACGAGAGGTCATCAGTCCCACCATAATTACCTTGACTTATTAAATACTGTTATTTTTCAGGTTCGCCATTGCTTGTCTTCATTTACTGCTTTACCTATCTTTGATGTGAGACTTATTAAAGATAAGATGACTGGTACCTCAAGAGGCTTTTGTTTCATAGAGTTAGGCTCAATTGAAGTATGTATCATGCTCCTTTTCTTTTGTTTGTGTAAGATGGGTCCATCATGTGATCATACTGTGTTTTAGGAAGCCACAAAGTTATTGGAGGAAATTCAAGCTGCACATTTCAAAGTAGATGACAGATCTGTTGCTGTTTCATATGCTAGGTTTGGTACTCAACCACCTTCTGCAAGGTATGGTTAAAAACTTCAAAGAACATTAATTCTTTCATCCTGCAGCTCTTTGCTTGACAAGTAAATTTGTCTGGCATTAGATAGAATATAATACTAAAGAGAATGGTTGAAGGTATAGCACAGTAGAGAATAGTTTATTTTAGATAATGTCAAATGATTGTACCAGCCAAGGGCTACAACCTTCTGTAGGCTATGAATAACTTTAAGCTCTCAATCTACTGCAGTTTAGCCCCTGGGTACTGTAGCTACCAAATCCTACAAAATATACTACTGTCATATACCAGTAAATTGTTATTTAAAATATTAATTATTCTTTTTAATTGTTTGTTTTATAGTGGTGCAACTGCTAAAAGTGTGTCTGGTTCATCTAGTAGTGCAAATGATTCCTCTGTTGCCACGACAACCAGCCAAGCTTGGCCACAGAATAACTTTGCTGCAAATGCCATAGCCCAAGCACATGCAGCTGCCAAAATGGGGAATACTAATGATCCCACTGGACAGGAAATGTCAGCCGCTCAGGTATTAATATACATAGAATGTCAAATCTTTTTTTTTCTGTGTGGAAAGGACAGTTCCCTAGGGGGTGCTTTTATAATCTATTAATGTATGTAAGTTTCAATAAATTTGACTCAGGCATTAGTGATTGAAGATGTTGAAATCTGTGGAGGTCTTGGGCCAGTTGTTCAAAAGTGGGTTAGCTTAACCCTGGGTTAGTGTTAAGTCGAGAAGCAAAATTATCAGAGCCTGCTTCGTTGAAACCTTATTCCTTTTTAACTGAACAGCTGTGAATTGGTTCAAGAGTTATGTGTTTAAGTTGGTAAACTGTAGCACTTTGTCTGAATACAACAGTTTAGCTTATACATGTATAAAACGCTTATATTATGATGTGTAACAATATGTGATTTATGATATATAATACATAATATAAATTAAGTACTGGGTATGTTGTTAAATACATTTACAAATAATAATTAGTTAGTTTAATAATAATAAAAATTAATTAAATATTCAATCAGTTAATTTATTTATATATTTATTTATTCAAATTAATTACTGGATTTTGTTTTCTTTCAGTCTACTTTTCCTACAATCCCTTCAGGTAGGTTTATCACAGAGCCTCGAAGCATAAAAAAAGATTAGACTTTAATGTCTGTTTTCCCTCTATATAGCTCCACCAGCAACTTTGCCCCCAGATCAAGTGGTAACCCCTGCTGCCCAACCTCAACCAGTAGTACCACCAGCAATGCCTGCTATTTCTGGGCAAGAACCAGCTGTACCAACTGTTCCTGGTTCATTTTCAACATATGTATATGATGCAACAAGTGGATACTACTATGATACCAGTACAGGACTGTACTATGATCCAAAAACTCAGGTGCAGTACTAAATGCAGCTACCTTGTAGACCTTGTGGGTAGTTAGGGATGTACCAGGTCAGCATACCAAATTCTTGGTATGTGATAAAATTCCAATATCCTGTACCATTAGTATCTGTCAGACTTACCGGTACCATTATCTGGTAATAATCAGCTGTCTGAAACTGTCCAGTCAGTACGGTAAAGATCCGTTTACATTGGCGATTTGGACTGCGATTTTTGTCGCCAATATCAGATTTTGAGTGATGTTATATAACCATAACCGAATAATGATGAGTCCACGATTTATTCTGCTGACCGATTTTTTGATTAACATTACCCGAAATCATAAATTAGTGACAAAAATGCAGGAGAAATCCCCATTTAAACCATTAAACCATTATCTGGTAACATCCCTACTATTCGTAATATTGTTTCCATATTTTTTCTTAATATATTTTTTAGTATTACTTTAATGCTGCTACGCAACAGTATATGTATTGGGATGTGGCAACTCAGCAATATGTCGCTGTTGTCTCTTCAAGGTATAAATCAGTATATTAACCAATATCCATAATTCTAACATGTGCTACAATGTACGTGGATTTACAGTGCCCTCAAAGAACAGCAACGTGTAATTGTATATGCTTTAGTAAGGTTTAAACATTTAGGGCACTGGTACAGATACATTAACTCATTTTAATGTTAGGGGTCCCACTCAGGACAAGTAAAATCAACTAGTGTTAAAGTCAATTATATGAAACAACATTATTGGGGCACATTTTTACTATAATTAATGAAATATTTGGTTTTGAAGCTTTGTTGAACCACTTTGCAAGAGGTGCGTCTTGCTGGCTGCGGTAGATCAATGCTGGAAGCGCATTGGTCAAATGTGTCATTTTCTTTAAATACAACTTTAACAATGATAACGATAACAATGACGATAAACATAACGATAACCATAACGATAAAGCGATACAACGATAACGACAACGATACTGATAACGATAACGTTAACCATAACGATAACGATAACGATATAACGATAACGATATAACGGTAACGATAATGATAGTAACAAGTAAAAACCTTAGTTGTCTTCTGTTTAAGTTGTCTTGAAAACAAATACACTAGCACATGTAATATTTTGATTTCATATTTTAATTTCAGTGTCACTATCCCAGCTCCACCTGTTATTGTTGACCCTAATGCTGCTACTACAGCTGCACCAAATGCAGACCTTCAAGGGTTGAGCAAAGGTTTGGATTTACTTTTGATATTGTGCCATAATTGTCAGTAATATAGCAAAATATTTAGATGTGTTAACCTGTCGATACCCTTACATAAGTAAAATCTTCTGGTGTTAGTCTGAGTGCATCAGAGCACGCTACCTTAAGGGTTTAACTGAAGACACGAGCCGAGATGGGCTGGTCAACTTCTATTAGAGATAGCAGAGAGGGGAATGGGATTACCAACTTCAGCTATATTGGCGAAACCCGAAACAAAGATTGCACAACTTGCTAATGGTAATTAAGTACATATATATGTGCGCATAAATACCATAAGATTAAGAAGTAATGTAATCTTTGTTTCCGCCTTAGTCAAGATAGCTGAAGTTGCTAATCCATTCCCCTTTCTTTTATCTATGCTTCCATGTCAAGGAAAAATGTTTTGGACTAAGTTCAGGACATTCCGCCATTGTAAAATAAAGTGAAATAGTGCTAGAAAGAGTTACAAACTACAGTGAAGTATATCATCGCTACTGCACATCGAGTTTACAGATTTACAAACTATACAACAAATGTTTTGCAATGAATGCATTATTTTGAACGAGTTTCCCACGCGTCCATATTGCTGTCAAATCCAAATTTTCGCGTCGAGGTCTTGATTGTTGCTATTTGTAAATGTTTGTTATTTTGTTATTATCTAATGTATACACACTATATTTTTAGAAAAGCAGAAAAAAGCAAAAAGTTTAAATGCAAAAAAGGTAATCAAAATCTTACAAAACAATATTTGACTAAGTTCATATACAACTTCTATTGCAGCGGCGACTTCTATTGACGTCAGTCAGAATAAATTGCACAACTTACTGGTGGAAATTTAAAATTCAAAATACCTGGATAAAGATCTGATTGGTTAAACAGTTTTATAGAATAAAAATCCTACCAATATGATCTTTCTTCGGGTATTTTGAATTTTAAATTACAATTCTATATTTAGTCTGACTGACGTCTAGATCCGCCAGTGTTCTATTGTATATCATTTTTTATTTCTTCTAATTTCTTATTTTCGTAAATAGAAGAAGGTATAAGTGCGCAGTTTATTAGTATGGTTTAAATACAGTGTGCATATTAGTGTATATTAGTACTCTATGTGTTAGGAGGCAGGATTGGGAAACATATTTTTTAATGCCCATTGTAGTTTACACGTTGTTTTACTGAAGATGTGGTGTTGTTTTCCTCTAAAAATTTGTAATTTGTTTTAAGAATGTTGGATGATCACTTCCCATTTGGTAGCGGTTATCTTTAATGATACACCGACGGTTTTGATCGACCAAAAGCTATATACAATTCTATATTCTTGCCACCTACAAAGTATCCAAAATTGTCTGTAGGTGGCGTAATTTTAAATTATCTAACTCCCATACAAATTTAAAGCTTTATTATTGACGTGTTGTACCAAACATTATCCATACCTCTGTGTGAGGTATCCACCTCAACCTTTGGCATCGCTGGATAACACCAACCTAGGGCTGCACATTTCTTAGTCATAATGATTGATCATTAGGATTATACATAACCTCATTCAATGTTATATTACTAAAGATTGCAAAAGACATGGAAAGATGGGCGAAGAAAGTGAACGTGAACAAAGATAATCAAACTCGTTCTCAAGTACAACAATCAACAGATGACACAGTAAAAGAAAGTACTTATCAATATGATCCCAATGAGCTGAAAAAGGTACAGTAAAATTATTAACCCTAGAAGATCCAATCGTCTGGCGTTAACCAAAGTAAAATTTATGAGGCCCCCCTTGGGCCCTCCAGGGTTAACCAAACATGGGAGATTATTTATAAACCAAACATGGGAGATGATCTGTTAACCCTAGAAGACACAAGCACTTTGACGAGTAAATTCGTCTGGTGTTAGCCAGAGTAAAATCCATGAGTGACGTCGTAAGTTTCCCAGCATTAAAGTGTTTGAATTTTTATAACTGTTTTTACTGCAGAGTTTCACAAGATATACGTTTATTGACTATGGTATATGGTGTCATTTGTTTTGCTGAAACTCGGTGTTTTTGGCGTTTATTTTGGCATTCATGCTTGTTTTATCTATGTTTCTTTAGACTGGTATTAAAATGAGTTTTTCTGGGAATGCCGCTTCTCTGTCGCTTTCCTCATCAAGTCCACTTGCTGCTCTATCTGATCTTGATGATGTCCAGCCTGCTGCTGCTCCGGCCGCTGCTACTGCCACTGCTACAGCAGGTTTGTCTTTATAAACGTTGCACATATTTGAACGTTTACGACTATTTCATTAATTGAGTGTTTGTATTTTTCCACTGCCTACGTAGCAGGTTAATCGTTTTGGATAAGTACAATGTAGATTCTAGATTTTTCTTTAATATTTATGTTTATTACATTTTTCAGCAGCAGCCAGCAGTTTGGTTGCAGAATATGGCGGAGATTCTGGCGGTGAAGAAGATGCAAACAAGGAAGACAATTTCACTGATTGGACAAAGATGGCATGTCTGTTATGTAAAAGACAGTTTCCATCAAAGGAGATACTAACTAGACATAATCAGTTTTCTGATCTACACAAGGTTGGTTATCGTTAAGCTACCGTATTGTCATGTTTTATATTGGACTGAGAATATATTTGGTAATAACACATGTCTATTATAAAAAAAAATCTTGTCTTTACCCAGTTAGCTACTGAGGTAGTGTGGTATAACATGACTTTTTTTCTAAAACTATTTTTACTTGCAGCAAAATCTTCAAGTCCAAAAGAAATTAAAAATGTCATTCACTGAAATCGATGATTACGAAAGACAACAACGAGAGGTAATGTTGAGGGTGTCAGAGGGACATTCGTGCTGGGTAAATCATATGAGTTGGAATATAGTGGAACACGTGTGTGTGCCAACATTGAACGAATGTTTTAATGGTTTTAGAAAGGGGTGCTCTTATTCAAAAAGATTAGGCAGGTTGTTTTGTTTTCTAGTGTAAAAATCACGTCACTTTTGGATTTGGAGAATGTATGTCAGTATTGTTGTGAAAAATGTTTTTAAGGGAACGCGTTTATAGTAGCACGAGCCATACAAGTGGTCCTTGATACGTACTATATATTACTGTAGAGATCTTCAGATTACTAGTTGAAGACACGTTTTTGTTGTACGTCTTTTTCAGTCTCTTTGCTCGTTGGTTTGCTTAACCTAAAGCAAGCTAAGCCGTGCAAAGGGGTTGAAGATGACCTAGCACAATTATAAAAATGGCTTAGTTTCCGAGTGAACGAAAGTCCAAAGACCTTTATCCAGTTGTATATCGAGCAAATTTACTGGGGAGTAGCTAGATAGGAAAAATATAGAAAGAGTGAGGTGTATTCTATATTTTTTGTCATTGGTTGAACATAATTTTTTTTTATCTTTATACCCAAGTGGTTTCCTTTTTCATTTTGATTGACAAGTGTTAGGAAAAATTGGACAGTATCACATAATATACCCGATTTGTTTATTCAATATTGTTTTTAGGCAAAATATCGTGATCGAGCTAAAGAACGACGTGAATTATTTGGACAGCCAGATTCTACTCCAGGAGTTGCTACAGGCAATAAAAGAAAGAGGGGGAAAGGAAAAACGTGAGTGATGAACGAAGAGCTGCAGACAACATTGTTCTTTTTTATTAGGACTGCAAAAAATACAGCTCTCTCAAATGAACAACATTGTTCATTTAAGCTCAAGCTTGGAACATACTGGATAACAGTGTTGTTGTTTTAACAGTCATGTTCTATCATATTAACAACATTGTTGGACAAATAGCATGAGTTTAAGATTTTTTCTGTATAATATAGCTATAAATCTTGTTGAAAAAATTCAAATATTCATAATTTTCATAATTTATGTGTTTTGCTGTTATTATAGAACGTATGAACAACCAACAAAAGATGGTATCACGTCAGATAACATTGGAAATAAAATGTTACAAGTAAGCAGCATCATGGGGATTTGCTTTTTCGTTGAGTTTGACCTTTGAAAATATTACTTTTTACTGAATATTTTACTTGTTCTTATTTCATAGGCAATGGGATGGACTCAAGGCACGGGTTTAGGCCGAGAACGCCAAGGAATTGTAGCTCCAATTTCGGTGAGTGTTGCGTTAACTTTCCAAATATAACGTTCATATAATTACTTACCGAAGACGAGGTGTTCTGTGGCAAACGTTCGGCAGTAAATACTCGAGTTATAGTGGAAATTCAGTTTGAAAAAAGTACTAAAAAGAGACAATTTCAACAAAATCCACGTGAACTCAACAAGCTTTAAATTTCCAATGCGCTTTATAGCATTTCAATCACCATATAGTATCTACATCGCAGTAATAGGCCTATGTCTTGTCTACCATTTCCCTTCATAAATTTAGACGTGTTCCTAATACTTTTTATATATTTCAGGCTAAGATGCGCAATCGTACTGCTGGTTTAGGTCTTGAAGGTAGTGACTATGGAGCAGTAGCTGGGGACACTGAGCGACTGAAGTTAAAGAAAATGGTAAATATATACATGCTACTGTATAGCTACTATATACTCCCTTTCACGCAACCACCAGTTTATCAAATCTTCACAGTGTTTCCACCAAAAATCGGTATAAACTTATTACCTTAGTAGACAGACCTTAGTAGAAAGAGCACAAAAAAGTGTAAGAGGTGTTCCGAGATGTTAGCCGAGACCAACTCGGGTTAACTCTCCTTTCAACTTTCGAAGTGGTTAACTCGATTGAGCTTGTCCACTCATGAAAAACCTGTTATAATATAAAACGAACACACAAAAAAAGTTTTAAAATGTCGTTCTTTTTGCTGTGTTAAACTGTATTGCATGCATTTCAACCAATCAAAACCGTTGTTATATATAATATATGCATTAGTAAGGATGCATTTCAACCAATCAAAAGCGTTTTTATATATATTTATATTAGTAAGGATGCATTTCAACCAATCAAAAACGTTCTTATATATAATTTTTCTTTACAGGCTAGTTCACGATACGACTCATTAGAATGATGTCATTCATGTGCTTTCCAAGCAATCTCATTCTCAACCTTGCCGCCTTCAGAACAAGAAGCTGACGTCAGCAGTATTATCATCGCTAACATGATTAGGGCGATAATATCTGTAGTTTGTCTTAAACAAAATGGTTCGTTTTACTTTCATTGGAATGAAAAATGAATCAATGTGTAAATATTTGATAGGTTTTAAGAAGCGCACTTTGTTTCCATACTGGGTGTGGAAAATACTAGAATAATGCTCTCGCTGGTTTAAGATAATTACTTGTTTTAAGGAATTATTTTCCCGCTTTACCTGACGAAACATGACGTGTCTTGCTAAGCAACATCATTCAAACTCCGCTATCTAGACAACGATATAGACTGAATTAATTCGGATTTTCTCCCGCCGATTTGTAATCATGTGTTCTTATGGAGGACCTTTCTAGTGTTCTATTAAGAGCATTTTTGTCGTGGTTTTTTTTTCATACGCTGTTTATGCGACATTTCTTTCTTCGAAGTACGCATGTTCTAACGCTGAGTTGTTTCAAAGCAATTGCTAAACAAGTCTTGCCGTAGTATCAATTCTTTATTGACCAACTTTTTGTAACCTGGTTTTCATCGATTTAAATTTTTGGATTTATTGATTGCTTTTATTATTTTTTGTTCTCCTCAAATACACTGTACGGCTTGTAAGGTCTCATCGAAATTCATCGACCAACAAGAAGTACGCAGTCATAAAGCGAACGACCCCAAGACCAAAAATCCGCTTATTGGTTGTGTTGATTAATTGGAAGTGAACGTAAAAACCTTTCCAAAGTGATCGTTAGACTTTAACCGGAGCTCACGGGCATGGAAATTGGAATGACCTCGTGCAGCGACCACCGGTGAACCAATAAAACAGTATACGCGTTCAAATGTGAGCAAATTTTACTGTTTTATTTTTATATTTATTATTGACGTGCAGCCTCCTTCATCAACACGTTGGGGACCATAGACCATGTAAACGAAATTGCGCACGACGTTGCTGGGAGAATTATAAAGAGAATTCTCGTCGCTTTATTGTATATTGCATTTCTAACTTTCCGCAACTTCGCGAAATGCAGTATGTTGCTTTATGTGCTTTACGATTTTGCGCTAATCGACCGTATTAACGTCTTTTTTGCCGATTGTCTCAAATCCTATGGAGCCTTAAACATTCACGGTGCGATTACTCTGGTTTTGTAACATCATGTATTTATGACGTGAGAAAATGTGTCAAATCATAGGGTTGAGTTTAATCATGAATACTAAATCACGGTTATTACATAAATAGGAGACTAATATTCGGAAACTCGTGCGCTGTTTTTTTTACTCGTTTGCTCACTCACTCACTCACTTGCTCATCTAGACAGTATTATTACTGGCTACCTGCTATATGCAGTACCCATTAAAAAGGCTTTTCAGCCATGGAACGTGTTCCACATGGTTTTCACTTTACTGGCCCGAACAAGGTTGGTGCAAGCTTGTTATCAAGTTGTAAGGAGGTTGTTAGTTCATGAAGTTGCTACTGATTTGTGGATATCAAGTTGTTATCAAGTTGTTAGAACAACTTGATATCAAGTTTGCAGGGTTAAACAACTTGTTAAGAACATGATAACAAGTTGCTGCAATTTGTCTGGAACAATGCTTGCGAACGCATCTCGCATGCGGCTTGTGTAATATATGTAATGTGTATATGTATGTTTGCGCTAAAGTTTTCTATTGATTTACTAAAATTAACAGTTCTTTACTCAGTAAAGGTGCAGGGTAAGGCTTTCCTGTGCTCTCTCCATCCATTTCATTGATTTCGAAAGACAAAAGAAAATCTTAGTTTACGTGAAATTATTTCTCAGCTTTTCTTGATATGCGCTTTGATATTTGCCGTCCGTGCTTCCTGTACATCTGTACACCTTTTAGGTTTTACAATGACCCTGAAATGGTCGAAATATCACCTTAGAAATCATGTCTTGTTCTTAGCAACTCATTTCTTGGGTTTACAAGATGTCTATTCGGAGTTCGTTTCTTATAGTTAATCCGTATATAAGCCAGGTATCTTGTGGCATTTGCACGCTGGCCAATAGGATCCAAGAATTGGTGAACTTTCACCCTTACGTCATGAGTTAATGTCTTCAATTTAGATTGTAAACCAAAGTCCAGAAGCATTAATCTCTACTTGTACTTTGTTTTTGTTTAGACTTTCAACCAGCTTATAGTTTCAAGATTACACTCCAAACCTTTAATCCTCGATAACTCGCCTACCTGTCATTCAATTGTGAACCCGCTTTGAATTATAGATTGTAATTTTATACGGAATTTTATTAAATTAAACCAGCTCAGTGTACTATCAACTGGACGCTTGTCCAGGTGGCGCGTGCGTTCGCGTGCTTATCAACTGTGACGAAAATGAGAAAAATAATCTAATTAATAAAGAAACTATAAATAGGCAAACATATATTTTGGAGAAAAGGAGAAATCGATAAAAGAATCCTTTGTAAAATTGTCGCAATTAATTCCATCGTCGTAAACGTGTCTCAAGCTGTTCTAGGTTTTTTAAGTACAGAAAATCCCGTTAGGTCTATAAAACTCTTCCTTGATGGTCGAAGATCTGCTAAATTGTGCTGGTTTCATACCCTTCATTGCTTCCGTATTCTTCCAGCCGTATTCGAACGAACTAGTGATAGGAAATTCGTATTTGTTTTCTGGGATAATCGTCTTTCTTTTCTCGAGGTAAGCATATCGTCCCCCGCCGTCCGCACTAAATCCTTCGTACAACAATGTCTTTGTGCGCTTCGAAGCGGGTCGCATTTCTTTGAGGTGAATTTGAGCTACAGTCGATGGCCTCTCCGTTGCCTTTTTTTCTTCAGCTTTCTCTGTAGTCTCCCCTATTTTTTGCTTCAGTTTCGCTTCAAGGTTTTTCATTACCGGGCCAACATCGACGCCAACTTTTTTGCCTTTCGTTTTGCCCAAGGTTTTACGAGCGAACTCTTTCGAGTACTGTGTTTGCCAAGCAAGCCGCACCATCGCTTCTTTCTCGACGGACTCTTTCCAGAAATTCTGGCGTTGAGTATCCATGTTCAGTTCTCGTACCATCTTTTGATCGTTGTTTTAGATAAGCCAAAAAATTCCTGCAGGTATCAACAAACTTCGATCACAAACTTCATAAAATATCAACCAATCACGTTGCTATGGTGATTGGAAAATTAGTTTTCACTAGTCAGCGGCGATTATAATTAATTATTTAAATTTCCGGTTGACCTTTAGCTAAAAGCGCGCTGTGATTCTCACGGCATTTCGCAGTTAACATAATTAGCGAAAGGGTTTACAAATACTGTGAAGGTAACGATTTCACTAAGAGTTTCACGTCAAAGGGAACAGCTTATCAAACAAACGACTGAAAACCGCCGTATTAGCCAATGGTCTTTACCATTATGGCCATTTTAGATCATTTTTCTAAATTTTATGAAGTCTTCAGCCTAATGTGTTGGGGAAAAACAACGACCTCATATTTCCGATACGTCCTTTATGGGCACTGGCCCAAAATAAATTTCTCCGAGGGGAACCCAACAGATAATGACGTAATGGCAATGGGTGCCCGTCCCGGACAAATTTAGCTAAATCTCCGAATGAAAGCTAATATTGTGTTCAGCGCTCTCACAACTAATTTCCATAAGTTAGTTCCTACGGGGGGAGGGGTGTTGAGAAATATGACCACAATGAATTTTTGAAAAAAATGCATAATTTTTTCGTTATAACTAATACCACCCCCATAGAAACAGCATAATTTAAGGAAATTTCCTTGAAAAGTGAGAACAGTGATTGTGTTACCCGTAAACCTAGTCCTTTGCTTACAATCGGTAATTAACATTCTCATAATTTTTGAAAAAGTTTGAAGTTTAAAAAACGATTGGCAAACTAGCTCTTAGCGTTAGAGTTTAACGCTAAAAGTTGGCAGTCGTAGTGAAAGCCTAAAGTCTGATCCTCATTTGCGAAATAAACCACTTGTTTATTAAACACAGACGTACAGTAAGCACTTCATTGCACGGGGATTACTTTGAATTAGAAAAGAACAAAGTTTTAACTATGAAATGTTTACTGCGCTGATCGTTTTGCTAATGTTAATGTCACAAGTGAGAAACTCGCTTAATACTGACGACTGTTAAAGTCGCGTGCATGAAACATCTCATCTATGCCAAGTTTCTGCCGAAGATGTTAAGATGGCGCAAAAATTTTTAACATTAGGCCTTTGGCTGGCAGGAATTAACTGCTACGTAACAGGTAATTTAACTCGGTGCACACACAACGATTGTAGTTTGTCCAATGCTAACATACAGGACTTTACTTTGTCTTGAGAAGGGTTGCTGGGAAACTCCATTCAATGATGTTCTTGAGACCTGGTTTGCCGAACACGTTTAGAATAACATTGCACTTGCAGATAAGTGTTTAGTCGAGTATTAACCAGTTTACCCCCCTTAAAATATTTGTCAATATTGCGACACTGGTTTTGGAAACACCCGAAAACTGCAAGAAAAAGAACCTACACAAACTTGTTTCAGAAACCTGGAGTATGTGAGCTTTTATAATTCTTTTGTACGTAGTGTTTTATCGTTAGTCTTCGAGCCTGTACTAAAACTGCATAATTACACAAGTTATTTTGGGCCGCTGTATATACCGCAAATATGTTAGCTATTGCTAACTAATGAGTAATGAAAATTTCGAATTTTTAATTACGTCATCTTCCTGTTCGTCGAAAATGTGTACTATATTGGACATAGAATCGTAATATCACTGCGATGTTGCCTTAGAAACTCATAGTCAAGTTTTACAAGATTATTCCGTGGTAGTCTTACTTGGGAATAGCCTATGATAAAATTTCAATGAAACTGTAACCAGGGCGGCAAATTGGGGACAGTTAAACAATATTAGCCAGAGAAAGGGCGTACATGCATAGCAACCGGATTATTCTCGATTAAAAAGTTCTCGTGACTTATTCTGTTCATCAGGACTTGAAATAATGTGATGCAATAGTCATGTGATGTAACATTCGATGAACACGTGGCATCATTTTAAAAGAACATGCACGTGTTTTGAACAAGGCTTAAACACGTTACTGTAAACTTGTTTCAGAACTTTACTTCAGAAGATATATTTCATATTATTCATCCAATAAACACATTTTACTAACCCTAGTAGATTTGAGTTAGGTTGACACTACCTTTCAGCCCTCGCAATCAGCAGTTTTTCGATTGCTTTATTTGTGATGTGTTAAGTTAGGATGCCGTTAAATATTACGACAAGCTCCAGTTTGTTATTCCGGTTTGCACGGTTAAAAAATTACGTGACGATTTGCTTTTGGAGTACAAAGAAATCGCTGGAAAAAAACGAGAAATGTCATGAGAAATGACGAGTAGTGGCCTCCCACGGTTCACTTCTTCTTTGTTCAGTTTTGCTATTTTATTTCGGTTCAGTTCGGTTATGTATTTCAAATCCTAAACTATATGATATATTATTTACCTCGGTCTCAAAAACGTCCCTCGGCCTCGGGTCGTTTTTGAGACCTCCGGAAAATATTTTTCTATCTGGACCCACCTAAACGGTAATAAACGTTTATTTTTTTTGCGGGAGCGAGCGAAGCCAGAGGTTCCTACGAGAAAAAAAAATTTTATCATTGAATTGTCTTGTCGAACGAAACAATCAAAAAACTGGATAATAGAATTCACTCTCTGAATGGTAACCATCGTTCGACATTGCTGATAATAACTTGTCAATAAATCCTGGAATAAAACTTCAAAAAAATAAGCAAAGCGAGCAATTTTAAATCTTCAGTAGGATTCCGGACCGCGGTCAAAATATCGTAAAATTCCGACGGCTGCAGCAACCAATCAGATTGCAGGAAAGCGAGAATTCCACCGGCTCTCAATAATAAAAAAATAAAATATGATATGTACCTTGACAAATCTCTCGACTAACACGATTTCGTCGTGCGACACACGATTTTAACGCTTACCTCGCGCGATCTCACCAAAAGGCTTATTTTCACACGACGAGAAGTAGGTCTTCATAGCAACAATGCTTATCGCTCAGATTTAACAAAATGTTGCTTCATTAGTAATAGTTGGTTTTATTTTTAAGTTAAAAGCTAGTGTTCATGAAAGCAACGATTTTGCTCAGAAACACGTATGTAGATTTTTCTTTGCAGATTCTGGTAGCAAAAGAATGAATCTTGTGTTTTAGGTGTGAGTAACCGGCCTAACCGGCCAGTTGACGGAGTTGAGGACTCCAAGACCAGACGATTTTACGTTGTGGGGCCATATGAGTTTTTTGTCGAAGTTTACTCTTATACATAGAATCATTTGCATGATGAAGACAAGTTGTAAAATCATTGAATGTAAACTTAAAAAGCCTGTTTGTCGAGTTTTTTTGAAAATTTACCGGTTGACTGAATATATGCATGAATAATTAATAAGTTGATAGCGTCCAAACAAAAATCTCAACCGTTGTGAAGTTTGTACATTAGAAAATTTTTTCTGATTTACATAACCATTGATAATGTATCTCGCTAAAAATTATTCTTTTCAGTTAATATTGTCAAATACGGACGTTCACATCCATTCATATCAGAAAAATATTGGATATACCTGCAGCGATTTTGTATACCTACCTGACACAATATAATATATATACGGTATATAATATATTTGAGCACTGTCTTTTTACCAATTTTATTA
>JAOBAZ010038783.1:0-12651 GCA_026546875.1 Pteroeides caledonicum | reverse complement strand
GAGGATTTTTTAAATAAAATGTCTAGAAAAGGAATTTGGTTGTTGGATTCTTCAAATGTAAAATTAATGTTAGGAAGTTTAATGTTCAAATTATCAAACAGTAACAGAGCGTTATGTTCGTTGTGAAATATACAGAAAATGTCATCATCATATCTACGGTAAAATAACACATTCGTGTCATTATAATTAGCTAACCACATGCGTTCATGATGTGACATGGATAAACTATCCAAAACTGAAGCTAAGGGAGAACTCATTGCTACGCCGTCTATTTGATCATAATAAGCTCCATTAAGCAATTAGCAAAAAAAATTGTCGTGGATCTGTGTTCTTAATAGGGAAATTAATGTTATTAGTAAGAGTTAAATCAACCGCTATATATCTATGGTTTCTGATGAAGAAATATTAGTGAAGAAACTTTGAATGTCGAAGGAAATAGAAAAGGTCTTATTGTTATCTAAATTATTGAATTATTCGACAATAGAAAAAGAGTCTTTGGTGCTATTGTGTACGTTCAATTTGTCATATTGTCAAGTGGCTAAAGCACGATTGAGAGCGTTGAGAGGGCGTCGTCGTCGAGAGGATCTCGTTCGTCTAGCATGGCGTCTGAGAAGGCAACGGAGTGTTGATGACTTTGCAATTGACGCTCTTTTCGCAGATAAACAGTCAGAGACGCTTGATAGGGGCTTTAACCTAGAGTATTTATTTCAGCGCGACGAGGCTGAAGAGAACGACCTCGATCTCGATCGATTTTTTGCTGAGCTAGTTGAACAAGAGACAGGCGACCAACCAAGGGAAGTGTCATCCATAGGTACGTAGACGATCATTACACGTCGTACGTAGGCGAATGGATTTCTGGTCTAGCGATGCATGAGAACCTTTTGCATTATGAAGAGGCTTCTGCGCAAATATTGGAGGGAGTTGGCTACCCAGCGATGCTTAGCTTAGTTACAGTTGCTAGGCTATCAAACGGGACTACAGAGAGCCTTCAAAGTCCTGGTTTTAGGTCAAAGACGAGTAGGTACTTTCGGTGGAACAATCCTCGTACGGTCTATGAGAAGATGGCTACAAGCGTGTTGAATAACTTGGAGTCATTCCAAGGAAGAGGCCCAAATCTCTTCATCGAGTCCATTCAGCGTATTGAGCTGAGAGTTTCTCGTTACAGGCCTTGTTTCAGGAGAGGAAAAGGCGTTGTGCTACAAGGGAGAGTGAGTGCGTCAAAGTCCGTTGTCTCACCGAAAAACAATGCTGACATGTGTCTGAAATGGGCGATTGCCATTAGCGTGTTCAATCCAAGGGTGCAGCCTGGTAACATCACTTGTGAGCTAAGGGCAGAGGCAAACACTCTCGATTGGACTGGAATAAGGTGGCCATCTAGGATCAATGACATTTTCACGTTCGAGAAATACTATCCAGAGTACGGTGTGACTGTTTTCGGTCTAGCAGACAATGGAAAGACCGTTTATACAATTAGAGCGAGTCCATTTGCGTTGGAAAAAAGGAATACGATCGATCTTTTCGCTATGAGGACCACATGTTCTGCGTACGAGATCGAAAAAGGCTCTTGTCTAAACAAGATCCAATGAGACATTCATCCAAGGTCTATTGCGACTTTTGCTTATGTGGCTTTGTGAATGAACAGTCTCGTTTTTCACATATAGAAGAACGTGGTGGAGAAGAGCATCATGTGCACATTTGACTACCGAAAAAGGATCAAAAGTGCTCATTTAGAAATTACCACTTTTCCGAGAGTGTTCCGTTTGTCGTGTACGTTGACTGTGAGTGTGGTTTGAAGCCGATTGAGTTAAAGGCTGGAAAGAACACTGTTACGGAACAAAAGCACGTTCCAAGCGGATTTGCAATGTGCACAATGACCATCGATAGTTCAGGGCTTCAGTCAACCCTCCTGAGGTGGACTGAGAGCAAGGAGGATGACGACGTTGCACTACGTTTCGTTCACTTCTTCGTTGACGTGGTGAGAGAGGTGCATCGTACGGCGAGAGAGCGCAATGAACGCGTGAAAGATGACTCACAGCGCGACCTCCACGCGGACAAGTGTTGCCTTACATGTGGTGGTGACTTCATTGGGCCAAATGATGCAAGAGTGTGCATATACGAGTGGTTGAGTGGTGAATTCATTGGGGTTTCGCACAAGAAATGCTTTCCAGCCTTATCCAAGCCACCTTCGTTTACACCAGTCTTTTTTCACAACCTGTCTGGGTACGATGGTCATCTTTTCAATAGGCAGCTTGCAAAGATTGCGAGGCGCATGACAGCACTGGCCAAGAGCATTGAGAACTACGTTAGTTTCAGTGCGTACGTGGATGTGAAAGGCGAAGAGCATGAATTGAGATTCGTGGACTCTAGCCGTTTCCTCAGAAATGACCTGGCTTCGTTGGCGATCACCATGGAGAGAGACCACACGAAATGTCTCACACGTTTTTACCCTGATAAGATTGATCTTCTCTCCAGAAACGGAGTTTTACCGTACGACTGGTTTGAGTCGATTGAGAGGCTAGACTACGCTCGTCTACCCTAAAGAGAGAGTTTTTCAGTCGACTTAAGTACGAAGGCGTCTCAGACGATGACTACACGTACGCAAAAAAGGTATGGGACAACATGGGCATAAGAACCATGCGAGGCTACCACGACACCTACCCCACCCTTGACACACTTTTACTGACAGATGTATTGAGACACTCAGGGACGAATGCCATCGCCATCATGAGATCGATCCAGCGTGGGGTTTTTCTAAACCAAGCTTGGCTAGGAATGCAGCGTTGAAGGACACTGGCGTGAAGGTGGACCTGTTGGCTGACATCGACATGGTCCTAGCGTTTGAGGCAGGCATGAAGGGTGGAATTACAGCCGTTTCGAAGAGGTGGTCAACCCACACTTGGGAGAGGCTTGTGACAAACTCAAGTCAAATAAGGGCATTATGTATTTGGACACGAATAGCCTCTACGCCTGGGCAATGTCTCAACCGCTTCCAACTGGTGGATTCAAATAGATGAAACCAGACGACCTGGCTGACTGGTCCACGTTCCTTTGCCTTCTTCAGGTCGATCTATCCTACCCAGACTAAATGAGGCGAAAACACGCAGATTACCCACTGGCCCCTGAGAAGGTTGAAGTAAATGGCGTGAAAAAGCTTATTGCGACAGCTGGGCCAAAGAAAAAATACTGGGTCAATCATTTTACTTGAAAAAGCTTCTTGACCATGGTCTCGTCTTAGACCAGGTCCACAGAGGCATCAAGTTCAAGGAGGAAGCCTGGTTGAAAAAATACGTCGATCGAATCATCGAGCTACGTTCTATGGCTCGAAACAAGGGCGACTTCCATTAGCTCAAGAACAACTCTGTCTTTGGTAAGACCATGGAGAATGTTTGCAAAAGTTGTGACGTCCGCTTTGTCACGTCATCTGAGGAAGCAGACGAGTTGAATTCCAAGACAAACTATTTTGTATTCACAATCTTTTCGGAGGACCTGGTCGCAGTTCACATGGTGCGAGTTGAAGTCTTGATGAAGAAGCCAATTTACGTTAGTCAAGCGATCCTAGACATATGCAAAGCGCTTATGATGCACTTTTTCTACGGCTTTGTCAAGCCAAAGTGGGGAGATAAGGCTAGGCTACTCTACACGGACACAGACTCCTTCATCATCGACTCCTTCATGTACGAGGACATTTTGTCAGGCATTCAGCAGTGGTTTGACACTAGTGGATACCCATCGGATCATCCAACGGTGAAAGTCCAGGCGAATAAAAAGGTCATCGGTACATGAAAGATGAAGTGGCTGATAGTGCGATCGTCGAGTTCACTAGATCCAAGCCAAATCTGTATGCCTACCGAAACGCCAAAGGAAAACGACTAAAAAATGCAAGGGCGTGAACGAGGATGTGGTCAAAAACTGCCCCGAGTTTAAAGGACTTTCAGCAAACACGTGTGACAAGCGCTTTATTGCAAAAAAAGCAACGGAACTTCGTTCACAAATACCATCAAGTCTGTACTGCCAGGAAAGTCAAGACTGCGTTGTCAGCGGAGCACGACAAGCGCTACGTTCTCTCAGACAACATCCACACCCTTCCGTGGGGTCATCCAGACACCCCACCGGGTGAGGATATAAACTTTAGAATTGAAAACTCTCTCGAATCAAAAAATTGGAGCTTAAATGGTTTTTTCTTTACTTTTTTCCAAACGAAATCCACACCCTTTTTGGGTGAAGATGTCGTCCTTTGTGAGGAGCTTCCTTTTTTAACCGGATAACTTTGGTCAATTGCATAAGCGAAGCGAGTCAGTGCGTTTATGCCATGCGATCCAGCGACAGGAGCCTCTTTTGCCAGTCGTTGAGCGATCCATTACTATAGGCGACTAAAAGCGCCACTGTGAATGCCACTCGAGCGAAAAAGCAGCCAACTGACCACCACGCCACTGCTCTTTATTCATATGGAACATTTTAACACCTATGGGCATGGTTAACACTTGGTCTTGCCTTTGCCCATACGAAGGCATTTTCAGTCAGCTCAATTATGGAAAAATGGGCAATTTGACTTACAGTTCGCTTAAAGTTTGCTAGTTCGCTCACAGCTCTACAAACTGTTTGCTTGTTGTTTGCTCACAGCTCTACTGACAGTTTGTTTGTAGTTCGCTCACAGCTCTACTAACTGTTTGCTTGTAGTTTGCTTGTTTTTTGATCACCGCTGGCACTCAACTGGTAGACGGATGGTTAAATCCCTTGGAAACTGTAGGTCAGCTTGCAAGCAAATTGAAAGGAGGCAGTCAGTCGAACGACAAGTAAACTGTCAGTAGAGCTGTGAGCAAACAACAAGCAAACTGCATACAAACATTTACTAGAGCTGTGAGCAAACTACAAGCAAACTGTTAGTAGAGCTGTGAGCAAACAACAGGATAACTACAAGCAAACAGTTAGTAGAGCTGTGAGCGAACTACAAGCAAACTGTCAGTACAGCTGTGAGCAAACAACAAACAAACTACAAGCAAACAGTTAGCAGAGCTGTGAGCGAACTACAAGCAAACTTCAAGCAAACTGTTAGTCAAATTGTCCATTTTTCCATAACTGAGCTGACTGAAAATGCCTTTGTATGGCAAGGCCAAGTGTTAATCGTGCCCATAGGTGTTAAAATGTTCGCTATGAACAAAGAGCAATAGCGTGGTGGTCAGATTGCTGCCTTTTCGCTCGAATGGCATTCACAGTGGCGATTTTTGTCGCCTATAGGAATGGATCGCTCAACGAATGGCAAAAGAGGCTCCTGTCACTGGATTGCATGGCACAAACGCACTCGCTTCGCTTATGCAATGGACCAAAATGATCCGGCTGAAAAAGGAAGCCCCTCCCGAACGACGATATCTTCACCCAAAAAGGGTGTAGATTTCGTTTGGAAAAAAATAAGGAAAAAAACATTTAAGTCCCAATTTTTTCATTGGAGAGAGTTTTCAATTCCAAAGATCATATCTTTACCCGGTGGGATGTCTGGATGACCCCACGGAAGGGTGTGTATGTTGTCTGAGAGAACGTAGCGCTTGTCGTGGTCCGCTGACAACGCAGTCTTGACTTGCCTCGCAGTACAGACTTCAGTTGCTCCTTTTGCAATGAAGCGCTTGTCACACGTGTTCGCTAAAAGTCCTCAAACTCGAGGCAGTTTTTGATTACATCCTCTTTCACGACCTTGCAATTTTTTAGTCGTTCTTCCTTTGGCGTTTCGCTAGGCATACAGATGAAATAAATCCTTATGTTAAAGCCCCTATCAAGCGTCTCTGACTGGTTATCTGCGAAAAGAGCATCAATGGCAAAGTCATCAACACTCCGTTGCCTTCTCAGACGCCTTGTTAGACGAACGAGACCCTCTCGACGACGACGCCCTCTCAACGCCCTCAGTCGTGCTTTAGCCGCTTTCTTCATTTGCCTCCTGACGTAGTTGGCAATTAAGCGAGAGAGCCTTCGCCTTTTCTTTCTCACACCATCGCCAATGAGCCTTAGCCTGCTCTCTGGAAGCACTAGAATCACGTCGTAGCCATCCGAGTCAGTTGTGAACCTAACCGTTCGATAGACACCGCGTTTATTCATCGTAAAGGCCTTGTCCTTTACTCTTTCAGACATTCTATTTATTAGAGTATGCTTTATTTCACACTGACACAAAATCCTTTCTCAAATACCGTGAGACGCTGAATCAATTTTCTTTCACCTTTCGAAAAACGTTAATCTAATTTACATTTAATCAAGTAATTTACATTTAGTCCTCTAATTGCACATCAAAATACTCATTCAGTTTCATGTAGTCATATAATTTGCATATAACTAGATATTAGCTAATTATTTATTTACTCTCTTGCGCACACTCATCTAATTTGCATATAGTCAACGTATTTGCATTTAGTCGCTAAACTAACAAATAATACTCTAATTTACATGCAATTAAGCCATAAAAAGAGGCCTTACCCGCTGAAAGAAAACGTGGTCCCACCCCCCGGAAAACGTTAAGGTCAAAGGTCAAACTTTCTCAGTTGGGCAAAACCCTATACCACTGAGATTTGACCCTTGACTTTTTTCTTTTGCAAGACACTTTCACGAAATCCCTTATGCTCCGAAGGAAAGCTGAATGCTCCAACTACAGTGCTGAGTTTTGGTTTTTACGTTTAATAGCGCAGTTGTTTGCAATCTGATATTAACTGACACATTTCATATCGCTATTGCTACCATGGAACGTTTCGACATTGGTGCGCTAGCCAGGAAAAAACCAATTACGGCAGAAAGGTGTTGAGGAAAATCAAAGTTTACAGGGTTATAAATCCGAATTATGCATGTTATCCTCCGAGAAAGTCAACAAGACTAAACAGCTTTGTCGTGTGAAGGCACCGAAGGCTAGATGTTAAGGTTAATTTTCTGTACTACAGAATATAAAAATGTACTGTTTGGATCCGTACAACTGACACAGTCTGTAACAATTACGTATATTTTCTATATGATATCTTGTTTTTTCTAAAAAGTTTATCTTTTCTTTCTAAAAAGTTGAAAAAGTTGTACAGGCTGTTGATAACTTAAAAAAGATTGAAAGTGAACTAACTGAAGTAGTCACAGGCAGGAGAAATACAATTATAGTAAAGAAAACAGTAAAGGGAAGACAGTCACATTACTGGTTAATGGGAAAAATTGATTAAGTCAATCATCAGCTAGAGAGGGAATAAAGCAAACATTTTATCCATCCAGATTGCGTATAAGTGGCAAACGTGCATTAAAAAAGATTAAAGGCTTATGACTCATCTGATGAAACTATGACTAGGAGAATCGCTGTTTACTACAGTAATGGTTTTGAGGGTAAAAATAGTATAGAGAATTTTATAACGATAGCTGCTATAAGTGAAATACTAAAAGAAGTAGAGCAGTTCGTTTAACTGCAAAGAAATGCCCTTTACCTAGATTAGTACCATACAATCGCCTTATGCTTTATATTAAGTCACTACCTTTAGGAAGAATTTATAGCACTGATGATGATTTGTGTGATGGATTGGATGTTGAGGAAAAGGTAATTGGGTGCTACTGTCTGCTGAAGGAGACATTAGTAAAGCTGCTGGGTTTTATCTGTCTGGATGTAGTGCACATGACTTAACCTGGTTTACTGAATCATATACATTATTTGTCTCATTGGGAGGTGACGGTGCCCCTTTGGGAAGTACAACACTGTCTGTGCATGTCTGTAAGCTCCTTAAATATCAGCTGTAAAGAGAATTTTTTGTTTTTTGAGAAAACTGTAGTGAGACTAGTATTGTTGTTCAGCGGTTCATTAATATCCTTTTAATTGAGGTTTGTGAAATTGAAAAAGATGACCATATTACCTGTGGCCACTATGGCAAACAAGTAGGGGTTCACATGAAAATGTTGGCTTTTCTGTCAGGTGGACTCAGCAATAGTGCCAATTTTCGTTCTTTGGAAATGTTTCAACTCAATATGCTAATGACATCCACAGAACATTTTGCAACAAAAAAAAAAATAAATGGAAACCCTGGAAATATTCTGAACAAACAAAAGCTGTTACTGAGGTTGAAAATTTAAAAAAAAATTGCAAAAAAGATATTGCAGACCCTACTAAGATAACCAAGGTTACAGTTTTTATTTCAGGAAAAAGGAATAGACAAGAATTTACATCTTTTGTGTCCAATACCAGGAGTTTAACAGAGTGTCTTTTACGGTAGCTCGCCATTTCTCTTCCATGTGACAAGAAACATGAGAAGAACTAATCGCGCTAAAGAACTGCTGATCTGATGACTTGGAGGTAAAAGAGACAACAACTTTATTTTGAGCCGAAAAACAGTTCGGTGGAATGAAAACAGGACTTTTTGGACTTAGTAATATTATTTACTAATACGAGGAAGATCTCTTCCAGGATATCCCTTTTAATCTTGGAATAGTATGGCTGTCAAATGCTCCGCTTTGCAGCCAACCTTTGGTAAATTGCTTCCAACCATATTTTCGATTCTCGTCGGAAACCTAAGCCCGCATTTATGTTAACTGCGAAGAGTAACACAGATATTTGTGGTGGTGTTTCTTCAGACTTTCTAACAACAGGTTCTTCACGGACAACGTCAGGAATATCGCATTTTTCGTCCTTCTCAAAAACAGTCTTGATAACGTCCTCAACACTGAAAAGGGAAGCAATGTTGCAGCTTTAAGCACGTACAACGTGAAATAATCAGGCTGCAGCTTACCAACCGCTGATCACAAGTTTTATCAGCCTGGCGTTTTTCGAGACGTTTTTGCCCAGCGTGCCATAGGTTAAGAATTGGAAATTAAACGAAGCTTACCTGGAAGTTGAAGTTTGATTGAGATCCTTTCACAATGACATGAGATCATAACAGGAACATCAGATCATATGATAACACAGCGCATGCGTGGGTTCATTCTTTATGATATGCTGGGTAGTCAGACTGTATAAATAAAAATAAATATGTACCACGATACTCCTACATTATTAGATGTGCAGGGTATGCAGCAAAGTAAAACATAAAGTCCAAAGGTTGGGATAATGCAGAAATAAATGCATGACAAATTGGCAGTGGTGGGCTAATCTTCTGTCCCTGTATGTCATGTGATCAAATTTCATCTTCCAGGCAAGTCCCGTTTAATTTTCAATTCCACCACATGACACCGGGTCAGGAGATTTTATGAGACTTGAAGGCCCTGATGTGCCCAGCATAACCCCAGCTGCTGCAAAGAGATGTATAGAAAAACAACTTTATTGCAAACATCAATATGATGTAACAAGCAAGTAACAATAACATGGATTGATTAAACAACTTGAAGCACAAGCTCAGTCATAGAGGTGTTCTCAGTACATACTGGTTTATTGCAGTAAGTTTGAAAAGTCTTGACTGAACTCCATCCAGCTGCTTTTAACAGAATATCTACGGGTACAGCATTCCTATGGGCCTTTGATGTGGCAGCTGCACGAGTGCTGTGAGCAGTTTATGCCGTTGTGTAGATGTAAGCATCTTCTAATATTGATTTAGCACATTTAGAGATAGTATCTCTAAAGACTGGTCTGTACGGTTCCATGTAGCTAATAAACAGTTGCTTGTGGTCTCCACGTACACCCTATGTGACATTAATATTCTGTATCAATGCTAGCAAGGGACAGACCTTTCTGTCACGTAGGTACTGTTGAATCTCACTCACCGCTGGCTTGGAGACAGGTTTACTGGTCTTCATATGTACAAAAACCTAAAACTTGCAGGACGTTGCAGTCAGGGTTATCCCATCCAAGCCAAGGCTATGTATGGCGTGGCATCTCTGGCCTGATGTAAGCAAAATTAACATTAGTATTTTGAACGTCAAGTTTTTTTAGGTTCAGTTCCTCATTAGGCATGAGTGTACCAAGGTATTTCAATACCACAGCAGCGTTCCAAATCTTTTGGGGCTGGCTTACGTAGTTCGAAAACACCTTTCATAAATATTTTCACAACCTGGTTTGTTCCGAAAGCTTGCCGATCTGACACGATAAGAAAATTAAAGAGAGCAGAGCGTGCCATGTTGATCGTAAAATTACTCAGTTCTTCTTGGAACAGTCTTTGTAGGAATGATAATGCTGGGCTTAGTGTTGGTGTATGGTAAGCAATCGCCCGTTGACGACAAAAGGCATCCATTTCTGGATACACGTGGAATATTCCTTTTTGGTGCCAGCCCTCCAGGAAGGCATGATGATGTCTGTAACCTCTGTTGAAAGTTCATCTCTTCAAACGATGCCTGAGCCAGGACAAACCATCAATCGTAGGATTTGCCAAGGCTGGTCGAAAAGCATCTGTAGAAGTTAAGGAAACCAGACCTATGTTGTCCTAAGTCGGTCAATGGGTAACCCTGTGGCTTGGGCTGGATCATTCTTTTGCTGCCATTTGGAGACAAGGTTTAAGTTTGCCACTTTTGTGCAAATGCATCAACGGGAATCCATCCTGGGTCTGGCTTTAGGGAGACATACTGCGGCAGTTGGAAGTTAAAGCGACTGGCAAAGGTTGACTCGGCGACTGGCGCATCTTGGCCAAGGGTTCGTAAGGGTAGCCCTGGTTAAATTGAATTTGAACCCCAATGACGTAGCGCAGATAATCACGTCTGACGTCAACTGCTTCTCTCTGTTGACAAATGATGACAAACGACCAGCAATTAATTATCCAGTTCTACAACTGGTGTTTTACTTACAGTTGTGTGTGGACCAGGGTTTATTTTTTCTTGAAGCTTTTCGCTCCCTGCTCTGCTTTCTTCTTTGCGCTGGGATACCGGCCCCTCCCGAAAAAATGTTCTAGTTTTCGGTAAGGTTGAGGCCGTTTAAACTGCCCAGCAGAGCGGTGAGCACTGAGATACTTTGTCACTGTTGTGGAGCCGTTACTTGCTGGGACTTTTTTGGACAATTTATTCGCATCCGCAATGTCTTTGGCGTGCTTAGAAGGATCACCAAAGAGACATCTCCCAATGGGAATTGTGACATTGTACAAGCCGTGGTATTCAGTGTGCAAGTCTTTTTTCATCGCCTAACGACGTGCCTGGTTTATGTCATGTTGAAATTGAATAGCCAAGGCGATTCCCTCTGTCATAGCTGTGATCAGCTGCACTGGCGGATTTAGAGCTAAGTCAGAATAGATTAGCCAGTTTAGCCAGAATAGATCAGCATTAGAAACTCAAAAGGCTTGAACAACGATCCCATTTGTAGAATTCATATTCTTTAGAACTGTTTAACCAACAGCATTGTTTTCAAAGTATCCTGAATTTTAATTTATAGCGGCCAGCCGTGTAATTTATTCTGACTTACGTCTAAATCCACCGGTGATCAACTCTGTGTCTGTGTTGCCATCGCTCATCAGGCAATCTGCGGACTTTTTCATGGCGATTATGGCGCCAAAAGTGCATGTTGCGTCTTCTGTTGTTTGCATTGTTGGTACGTACCACAGCCGTTATCTGGTTGCAGATGAGCAAATTACCTGTCGATGTACGTAAATTTTTTAGCTAGTTGGGCCGTAAGTTTTTGACAACTTCTTCTTTCCACCTGTCATCAGAAGTTTTTGAGCCCAGTAGGCCATTGACAATAGTGGCGAGGCATTCGTCAATTTCGGCGCCCATTTGCTTGTTTACATCGAGCTCTTGTCCAAAAGTCGTCAGCAAAGTGTCTGAGTCTGAGACCGTAGAAGTTGTTGCGGCAAAGGTTGTCTTGTTAATCAGGCGTGCGACCTGCGTGTCCACGAGTCAAACCTCGACTGCGTTGGTTCTGCTTGAAGCGTTTCGCACACTTCGGAAAAGAGGAGGGCGGGTTGAGGTGTAATACCAAATACGTTGGACGCGTATTATGAATGCATTTTTGTATATTTTTATTTCGTTAAAAAAGCACAATTTTCTTAGGTAAAAAAATCTCACACGTCTTGTCAAACCAACACTAGGCGTGCAATGAACCGGGGCATGCGCTGTGCTATCTCATGGGGTCTCCTGATCCGGTGTCATGTGATAGAATTGCTGGGCCACCCGCTAGCTTGCGGTTTTTCCAGCGTGAAGGAGTTTTAACTCTTTAGCAAGGCTTGTTAATTAATCACATTCTTATTTGGGAATAAATTTGCATTTACTTAGAAAAATGTTGGCATGAATAGCCGTCACTGATGTTACTATGATGGCATTGTTTGTACAATATTTTCTGATATTGTGGACCATTCATTTAATTATATAATACAGCTTTTGTCATGGATTTTATTCATTCCTCCACTAGTGTATGTAAACAAACAATAACTTTTGGTTTGCTGTAATAGATTATTCAAAAATCACTGGAAATTTTTTTCGACTTCCATACGATAAAAATATTATGGACGAAAATCCCATACTATGGAAATAGCATGCATTTACGAATTTCCATATCATGGAAAATCGTATTTCCATACAATGGATTATATCATTTCCATACTTGGGTTAAAACCAATTCCATGGTATGGATTATCCAATTTCTTATTACTTCTTTAGGTAAATTGAGTTATCACAATTATCACTATTTAGAATACACAGCGCAGTTTTATTTGAAAAGTCAAAACGGGAAACCACTATGTTTAGATGTAAAGAGTCTTAACACTTTAATAATAAGTGTATTGCTATATATGCTCACATGAAATTTGCCAG
>JAOBAZ010038672.1:0-12655 GCA_026546875.1 Pteroeides caledonicum | reverse complement strand
TTTAGCCACGCTTGATTGAACTTTCGCAATCTTCCACTCTCCATTGATTTAGGAAATTCAAAACAGGGATCGCTGCAGGGACTCCACACATTCTCAATGAATTCTTGTTTTCTTGGGGCAGGAAGAGAACTAATGTTCTCATACACCAAGCCAATATCAAAGGGAGAGCAGTCCTCCCTTCGAAAAATAGGTTGTCCACGTAAAATATCGTTACGGTTCATTGCATTTGAATACTCGTTATAAGAGTAGGCCCGAAATAGAACCTCCAGCCCGTTTATACTGTTCTCACTAGTTCCAACTAGTTCCATTTCAGCTTCCAGCCAATAGAAAGTAACTTTGACTAGTTCCACAAAACAAAAGGAGCCAATAAAAGGCGACTTTGACTAGTTCCACTTAATTGAATTATAAACCGTTGGAAGTAGTTCCACTGCGCCCAACCCAATTGCCTGCGATTGGAGGTTGCCAAGAAACTAATAAAATATACTAAAGCCCCCCCTCCCCCAACATTCAAAAATACAAGAGCGAAATATGATCTAGGTTGCGAAATTCGTGTCGATTTATTATAAATAGAAACGCGAAGTTAGTTTATGCCGCTTGCGCTTTTTCATATCAATGTTTTTTATTACTTTTGAAAATTTTGACTAGTTCCATCTGAACTAGTGGAACTAGTCTGGATCCACCCCTGGACAGACAAGATTTTAACTACCACGCTGTTTGTTTGCCTGATATGAATAGTTTAAGTCGTTAAGGAATTGTCGACCATGCAATGGCCGCAGAACGAGAGGGGAATTAGGTGGCTAGTGCCCCCCCCCACCAGTGAGCTCGATACTAACTTTATATAAGTGGAGGAGACATTTGGATTACCGAGTAACGCCAATTTTATAATTATAGTACGTCATTTCCAGACATTTTGTTCAGTCTCGCACGTAGTAAACCGTGCGAAGGACCGAGCAAAAGGACTGGAAATGACGTATTACAAATATGAACTTGGCGTCACTTACCAGTAGTGCAAACGTCCCCGAGATCTCCCTCCAGTTATATAAACTTTTTCTGCAAGGGAAAATGTGCCTCTTTTCCCGAAATGAAACACCGCTATTTTCCTGTTACAGAAGGGACCGTTTTTCATGATCTATAAAGACGTTTTTGTTTGATAAACGTTCATCTTAAGCTCAGAGGCGCTCGACCTGTTGGCAGAAGTGAATATATCGTTTGGGGCCACTTGAGGTGGTACCGGAAAAATACGCGTACTGTACTAGTGGTATAAAAATGTATAAAAATAAAGTCGATCACCATTGAACAGCGGTTATTATTTCGCTTTTGATTCCCTAAACGTATATAACAAACACATACTTGATACTTATACATACCTAATACGTAATCTAATACAAACATACAGCAATGTCCTTTTCGATCAGTGCCCCCCTACTTTGAGGTGCTTACGCGGCCTCTGCCGGCAATAAATGGTGGCACATGCAAAATGACGGTAACTTTGAATATTGTAATAAAGGTGACGAAAACATTGTAGAATTAACGTCGAATACTAAAGACTTACAATTATTCGATTATACTAAAGACTATTACAATGGCTTACATCAAGTTATATGACGACATATATTTATTCCATTTAACTATTTTGAAAACATAATTACGTAAAACAATAGTTACTCTCAAGTATAAATATACCTTATTTATAATTACCTTTTTTAAAAGAAACTCGCCGTCAGTTACCAAGTCAATGAATGCTACATTCACAACACCACGCAATAAGTTTTCTTCCTTCTGCCATTGCTTTTCAGATACTTTCATTCCTTTTATTGCTAAAATCCACGCATCATTACTTTCCAAGACATCCGACTCGAAAGCATCAGAAGTCATTGTTCGTACACGGAATCGCACACCTTCCATAAAATACCCTGCGCCGCTCACAAAGTTCGTGACTAAACTACAAAAACTACAGAAAAATAGAAAAACTACAACCGCTGACAAAGAAACGTTTTTTCCACATTGTCGAAACATTTTATCAAAATCTTTCCAACTTGACTTGTGTATTGCTCATATGTCAATAAGGTATATATAAACAAAAATCAGTAGGCAATTAAACCGGTCGTATTATGTAATCACAGTAACTCTATCGTTATCTTACACGTGGCAAACTTCAAAAAGCCCATGAAATAAGGATAGCAGGTTTACCTACTTGACAACACCCTGTGGCCGTTCTCAATAGACGGTTTTCTATTGAATAACCTGTTTGGAAATTACACGGTGTTTTATAAAACCGTACGATATACATATGAATATGTTATGACATCTATAATTTAACAAATGAAAGTTATGCCATCGTTAGTAACGAAAAGTCTAGTGTCGGATTTAATACTTTGGCTTTTAGGATGATATTAAATATGAATTAAATTGTCGTATAAATGACAAGCGTTTTACTTTTAAGATTGTATTTTGATTATATTGAAACGATAAATTACGAATTATATTTTGTATATGAAGTAGTTCACATTGCACATAATGAAACCATGACAACTATATTCATCGCAAACAATTCAAACGTTTAAAACAAATTGAAATTATTTCGCTGTATTATTATGTACAGTATTTTGCAAATGCTGAGTGAGAATACTTTTGTTCGAAATACACCTACCTACTTAAACACAGCTGTTACCTTTTAATTACAATAAGTCAAATAACGAATCAATATTTCCATGTAATGTATAAAACAGCCAACTTATTTATATATACCTAAAAGTACAATTTTTTGTGTTTCCCAGTAAGCAAAACAATTTGAATAACTACAGCGAAACACGCAATTTGATTGGCTAATTCCTGTGTAGGATAAAAATATCCTACTCAGGGGATGCATTGTCGTGAGAAGATTTTTGAATGTTAAAATAGGGTGAAAACGTTTAATTAAGAAAAAGCAACAAACGGATGTGTACCCTGACCACAGGACCTAATGAGCCGACTTTCAAAATGACAAAACCTTGAGAACAATTTACGCTAACCTAAGGCGCATTTCATGTAAACTGAACGCCAAAAGTGCACCGTACGGCAGGAATTGTACGACAGAAATTCCAAACAATTGCGTAACTGCGATAAGCATACAAGGGTATAGACAATACTACGCTAATTTTTTGCAATTTTGTACCTTTTATACGCCAATTAAGATTTCAGTGCAATTCCACGACGTGGATTTGCATGGAATGCAGTCTCAACGCAGATTTAATTCCACGAAAGACTGTAATATATGGGGACCGACTAGTGTTTCCACATTGTAGACAATTTTGAAAAAGGAAATTTTGTTTGAGCCGAAGGAATACTGTTTTCGATTCTGGAAGTAAAGTATTCTAATCTTCGAGTTTTTGTAAACCCAGTCTAAACTAATTGCAATAGAATTTCTGGCTCATTGGATTCTGAACAAAGAAGACCAGGTATATGAAAGATACAAAAGGTCCTCAAAAATCCCTTTGGTTGAACATTGCATGCTGAAATAACGCATTTTTTTAATTAGATTGGGCAAAAAGTACAGGCTAGCCATGAGTAAAGACTAAAAATGAGTAAAAATTAACGATGTAATATAGTTACGTAGTACAAAATAACGCTATTTGCAACTACACCGGTAAGCATTTTACATGATGACATGTGGACCTATGTATACAGACAGTTAGAGTAAACTTAATCCACTACTGTAGGAACAGACCTGTCTTTTGCACACGGATTGCTGTTAAAATGGAAGATGCAAATGTAACACAGACTGCAGCTGGAACCAGACAATTTACTTGTAGAACGGGTTAACCTTCAAATACGCCACTTCGGACTCGTAAGACATACAGTATAATAACTAATAATTCACAACTGAGTCACTACGGCACTTTCCACACTTTTGACATAGTTTTTCACCCTTGCCTATAGAAAAAATGTTACTAGGTCACTTCAGTAAGCCTATTCTTGGTTTTCATATCCCTCGATCAATATATAAAATATCAGCTATGTTGCATTTGGCGCACAAAATGAATCTTTTGGAAATTCATGTCCATAACAACTGTCATAATTAAAATTGTTTCGCATAAATATCTCCAGGGGCCAGGCATGTGAAACATACATAGTTAATAACATACAATTGCCTGGCCATAAAAACCTATAGAAATTTCTTTAACTACATACTGTAGGTCACATGTAGAAATTCGTAGGAACTGAGGTAGCAGTTGTACAATGAATCTAATTGTCACATTGCATCATTAATCCAGTACTTGCATGATCTAGCTGGCTAAGAATAGACTGATGGTGATTTTACTGTTGGCTCTGAGGCAACGCATTTATAAATGCATCGATGAATGATAATAATTATATTAATAAGAATTAAGGTGCTCTCCGAGTGATTGTAACCACTCTGGTAAAAGCAAAAAATTGCTTAACCACAGCTGGGAATCGAACCCATGACCTTTGGTTTACTTGTTCAATGTTCTAAACACTGAGCTACATGTTTATAGAGTGTCAGACTAGTAAACCGAAGGCTGTGAGTTTGATTCCCAGCTGTGGTTAAGCATTTTTTTTGCACTTTCCAGTATGGTTTTGATCACTTGGAAAACGCGCCCTTAATCCTTATGCATATTAGCCGAGTACAAGAAAAAACTTCCACCTAATAATTATATTATTGATCATTGTTGATACTAATGAAGGTCCGAGACAGCTGTCTGGTGGATTTAAAAGTTTAAAACTTCCAGTTTAAAATTCAAAATACCCGAACAACTGTCACGATTATACAT
Source organism: Pteroeides caledonicum (assembly GCA_026546875.1). Classification (NCBI taxonomy): domain Eukaryota; kingdom Metazoa; phylum Cnidaria; class Anthozoa; order Scleralcyonacea; family Pennatulidae; genus Pteroeides; species Pteroeides caledonicum. The sequence continues at coordinate 7,883 of JAOBAZ010038672.1, read as the reverse complement.
AGTATTTAGGATATTAAATTTCTACCAGTCAGCCATGTAATTTATGGTGAATTAAATCTAAATCCACAAAAACGCCTACAAAGTAGCAAAAGATAAACAGGAGTTTGGGTTTGGTAAAACAAACTCTATGTATAAGAGGGTTTCCCAAATTTCAAAAATCTGTTTTAAAAACTTTCATGGACCATTGAAACATTTAGAAAGTGAGGGCAGTATGAGTGTAAATGATTATGCCTTGATATCCTATTGACCAACACAATGCTAGTGGGTGTTCCCTTAAAGGGCAAAATCTGGCATCAGCAGCCATTACTTTGACAAACTCTGTCTCACCTTGATGGTACTACATGTTACCAATACCTGTTAAATGGCTGGTCATGGACTAAGTGCTGGGCAAATGGGTTAAAATATTTTAATAAAATAAAGCAGATTAATTTATGGCCAGGTATAAACATTCCCAAAAACAAATCTGACTTAATTAAACAACTGTTACGGTAAAATAAAAAAGTCAATCTTATATACCTACTAGGGTGTTCAGTCCCTTTTTAAAGTGCATATCTAAGAATTTTTTTTTTCTTTTAAAATTGGGCTGTATCGAGGTGAGCACTAATTGAATATAACATTTTTTCACTGGATCAAGGTTTCTTGAGATATTGATCTTCCAAAGTTGAGTTTTTAAAATTTATATAGCCTGGGTAGAATTAAGGGTGATGACAACACATCAAGACAGGAAGTAAATATACAGGTGTTGTATTACTATATTTGAAGGGGTTTTACTAATGTTTGATGTGAATATATTGAAAACAATGGAAAACAAATGTTTTTTTGGTCAAACACTCACCAACACACATCAAAGCTATTGTTTAGAATTTCCCTAATGCAACTGCATTAGGAAAAAATCAAGAAAATCAACCATAAATATTTTTTGCTATGTTTAAATAAAAAAAATAGTTGTATATTTGAACAAATGTTTATACATATCCGATATAATTGTACATCATCCACACTATTTCCCGTTGTAAACTTCTTTCAACCATTTGATGACGTCTGTTAAACCTCTGCCATCATGCAAACATGTTTCTATCACGGAAATATTCTGTGTTGAGCTTCGTTTAATGTCATCAATTCGCATAAAAGAAGTAATTTCACTTTGTGTCATACAACAGGGAATATCAATTTTATTTAATAAAATCAAAACGGGCCACATACTTGTCCGACGTGAGGAGAGCAAATTTAAAAGCAAAATCGTAGCAACAGACACCTGTTCCCTGTTGGCAATATCAATGACATAAATACAGTGACTGCAATCTTTGAAATAATTCGACCAGACTGGAGCCATAGCACCGCCAAGTTCTCTAAGCGGGTATTTCTTCTTGTTTATCTGTATTGTAACAAGATTTACACCAACAGTAGCGATCGTCGATGGATAGTCACTTAATACAACATTACCACTTGAATTTGAAATCTGAGATGTATAACTTTGCAGCCTTTTCAACAATGTTGTTTTACCAGAACCTTCAGGCCCGACGACTAAAATCTGGATATCCATATTTCTACGAACTGAATAAATATTATGGTTGTTGTCAATGTCTTCTGTGTTGTCAAACTACATCATTGGCGCATGCGTACTGCTTTGTGGAATGTGGATGGCTTTACCTGTGAGTGTGTCTTTACCACAGGCTGCCAGCCTGCCACTGTGCTTGCCACAATGGTGCCAGATTCCTGAATAAGCCAAAAACAGTTTTCTTTGTTTTTTCTTTTGTTTCTTTGGCATATTTGGCTCATTTATTCAGGAATCTGGCAATGGAACCCTGCTTAGCATGTGGCTTAATTTACTGTCAGTCAGACAAGAGGCACAATGCAATGCCAATAATATACTAGTTGTAGCTTGAGTTAACAGTCAGATTTCCATTCACTTATTTAAATTTGTATTAGAAAACCAATTACTTTAATTTGTAACAGATTTGTGCAATAATTTTACAAATAATTGCAATAATTTTGCTAAAATTTCACCCGTTTTCTGAGCAATTGGTCACGTCTGCATATTCTATGATTAACAATTATATTTTATGAAGTCTCATGAGATTAGTCTGCAGGTTATTAGCTTACAAACTATAAATGATATAAAGTTTAATCGATTAGTCCATTTCTAGATTGGGGACACCACACACTTTACATGATAAAGCACTTTGAATTTGATGTTGATAGCAATGATAGCATGTATTATACAGAATGTGCCAATTATCTCATCTAGGTTATGGTAATTTTGTCAGGGTTTATAGGTAAGGTACCATGATATAACAGTTAAAATTGTAACTTTATATAATACTAAAAAATAATATAATTCAATCAGATGCAGTGCTTAAAGTTAAATGAGGAAATTCAGTTCTACAGGTCACAATTATGCAAAACTACAAATGCCAGAGTTCAACCTAATTTGACAGTGAGGGAAATTTAAGGCAAATTTAACCCACATGCAGAATGGCCAGCCACAAATGGCCATGTGACTTTTCTCTAGCAAATGGCAGACAATTTTGCTCCCAAGGTAAAACTCCTGCCAGCAATGGATTAATAACAGATTTGCACATGGTGTGCCAATTTGTAACTGTGCTAACACACATACAAACATGTTATTAAATTTGCATGCATATACTTATTTGGCTTGCTATCAAGTTGTAATGGCAACAATGAACATTTACAGCTTTACAACCAGTGTAAATTTGCTGGAAATCTGTTTTTCTCATTCTGTGGGTGGATAAATTACTCATATGTCAGTTTCCCCATCACAATTATAAGACTCATGATCACATAGTAAACTATTAATTAATAGTAAAATTAGAAATGTTTTTTGTATTATTTTTTATTACAGATTTTATAAAAGTACATCTTTTTTAGTACTTGTTTTTAAAAGCCGAGTAAATTGTTCAAAAATTTTGACCTGTTGCACATGGTCCAACTTTTCCATATTTATATTCAAATACCTCCATTGTATATGTTCATAGCTATGAGGATCATGAACTATTGGTAAACTAAGTTTCACTTTCTTCAAAATATGAAAGTATTTGTTATAACTTTGTCTATAATTATCAATAAGTTCAACAAGAGTGTACTGCACAGGTTTGTACATCAGATCATCCCTCCTACTCAACCCAAGAGCTCCAAACCTATTATTAAAATACACACCCAACACCACATGGCTATGCCACGTTTTTCCAACGTAAGTTTTAAAACCGATCGTGAATCTCTGTAAACCACAAATACCATTAGTAAGATAAATAGACAATATAGTGGCCTCCAAACATTTGATTGGCAACGATTCTTTGATCATTTCTTTTGCAGACTCCATCAAGCCACATAAAGGCCTGTTTTTTCTTATCTCAAAAAATTGTGTCCCGGTATGATTATAACGCATCTCAGAAAGATATCCTTGAACTAGATCCAATTTTCTTTGAATGTCCATACAATACGTAAAGGAAGGTACAGTTGGACAACGTTGTTTTGGTAACATCGTATTTCCTCTGATTTCCTCACTTACTCTAATTCCGTCTGGGTGTATATTTTCAACATGCTGCCACATTCTTTCCCAAACGCCATCCTGAATTGGAAATCCAGATTTGTTAATATAGAAACCCAGCGCTGGTTTATCTTTCTTTTTCTCTCTCAAATTCCTTTTCTTAGTTGTCCCATCTTCGGACTCATTTCCTGTTGTCGACTCTTCCTCTAAGTCTTCACCGCTATGCGACTCGAACGACTGCCTTGAAGCTTGCTCGTTTGAGTCTCTGGTCGGTAAGTTAAGTGAAAAGTATGGCAAATTCATTTGATACTTTATACCAAAAAAATAACAGTTTGTTGTAAAATCAATGCCAGATTGTCAAAGGCTTCCAACGTTGTTGCAACAGTTTGTGGTGATGCATCGCTACCCGTTGCCATGGACCAAGAAAAGTAATTGGTTTAATTGATGATTACTAATGTTTCTAATTTGTTACTTTTTTGAGGGAATGCGACGCCAAAATTGTCGCAAGTGAATGACCGCATTAAATTTGAATAGATTACATTATTTCCTACGAAACACAAAATGTTGTAATCCACTGCTTATTTACAGTCTCATTTAAATTTGGAAAATGCGTTACTACGGTGTATTACTAGTAATCAGTATTTTACAGACGATCACATGATTCTTCAAACGCAGATTTTGACGGACGAGTAAAATTGCTTGAAGGTTTGGGGCTTGGGTACAAGATTCTACGGTTTGTTGTTTTCGTCATCGTTTGTTGACCTTTGCTTCAGAAATTAATGTGGGAATGTTAAGCCAAGTATAGTAGAAATTATTTTAGGTTTTGAGTAGTATTTTAAGTGTTTTTTACGCTGTTATGACCTGCCGATAAAGTGTATTAGAATGAGTGTGTTACCGTTTACACTGGAAATAGTGTTAGTCTTTTTGATAACTCTCTACGTGCTTCATCAATATGGCAATTTAAGAAAGCAACACTACGTGGTAACAGTTGCCGTCTTTATATCCTGGTTCTTTTCCTTTCTGATTATTTTTATCCTGCCATTAGATGTGTCATCGGTAAGTAAACGATAGGTTATACTGGTTTCATTAGTAATCTATGAAACCATTTAATTTATTCGGAAGAAATTTCTAGTTCAATTACTGATATTCTATTGTTAACATATTCTATATAATTATAAGTCATTAATGATAGCTAAAAATTACATTTTTTAATGTTGTACGCAGATTGGCTGGAATCATTTTGCCGTAAGCTTGTGGGAAACGTGTGTCATTATCATCATGAACAAATGAGTCAATGAGGGAGTGTTTGCTTTGACACAATACTGTAATGTTAAAAATAAAAATAAAGTACACAGAATAGGCCATTAGGGGCAATTTTTTGTTTGTTTAATAAAATGCTTTATCAAACTTTAACATAAAAATTCTATTAATTGTATATTTTTATAAACAGTGTATATTTTTATAAACTATGAGTTCAGGGTAGCTTTTATATTTAAGTTGAAGGTAGCAACATATTTTTATTTTTGCACTTTGCTTTTAAAGTACATATGGAGAGAATACAAAATGTTGCCCATGGTTTAGTTGGAAAGGCTTTTAACTCTAAAAACACTATTTCTGCTGTGAAGCAGGGTGGTGGTGCACACATGTTTTGAGGCTGTTTTGTTGCCACTGAAACAATCCTAAGTGTTAATAACAAGAGTGGATGCAATCATGAAAAAGGAATTGATTACCATACAGCGTATATGTTCTGTATTTGAGTAACCCCTAGTCACTGGCAATAAAGTTGCATCTTGGTTGAAAGCAGGTCTTATAGCAAGTGACCCAAAAACACACAGCAAAAATACTGTAGTCTCTGAATCAGTGGCAAGCTTACAATATTATACACCTTTTTTCCAACTGCAGTTGACTTTTATTATTTTACCTGGGTTAATACCACTGTATATTGGGCCAAATACAGTGTATAGATATTAGTAAACTTTTTCTTCAACTGTATTTTAGCTACCAAAACACCACAAAACAATTATATATTAAGTTTAGTATTTGTTAAGTTATTTTTTCTTAAATATAGACCTTTTATCGACAATGCCTTAAAAACTATGGTTCATCCCAAGGTGATCATGGTAATTTGTTAGAATTTATAAATGGGAATGGAAGTTCAAATCAAAATACTTCTCGCAATTCCACCACTAATACATCATTCAATATCCCCTGTCAGAAGCCATGGAGCTTTATGCCAGAAAAAGTCCTTCCTGATTTGTGGTTAATTGTTTATTGGTCATCACAAATATTATCATGGTATGTACAGTTTGATATACACCTGTTTATTATTATATGTTGTTCGAGTCTGAACTCGCATATTGGCTATTACATGCGGGTCCATACTTAATACCGTAAGGACCTGGTGTATGAATCCACATGAAAACAACAAACTAAGCAAAACAATTTGTGAGTAAAGTTAAACGAAATAACAAAAAATGGCTGCCCAATTAGCTATTATCCAGAGTAACTAATGGACGAAGATGATATTAATATTAAATGCCGGAGCTACAGAGCTACAGTACTGTACATGTATACCAGAGACAGAGCTACTGTACATGTATACCAGAGAAGGAAAGCAAGCCTAGCAACCTCGTCAACAATGTTGTTGGCACTTGCCAGTCCAATTTTACATTGTTCTGTACAGTTTTATAAATAGTACAGGTAGTGTGTTAACACTCTACCTATACCATTGTTACTGTATAAACTGTATGCACACTTTTCACAAAATTCAGCGATTTCTATGTAGTTATTCTTTAGAATCTCACCCCCTGTTGCCCTTTGCCAATGTTGCAAAATACACCTAACTAGCTTTTCATCATTTGTTACAACATTGGTGAGGGGGCTTGGGGCTGTTAACAAGTTAAGTTATATTTTTGTACAAAAAGATTGCAAAGAAGTCTTTATGGGATATGGGTTGTCTGGGCCAACCTGTCAACATTTTTGTCCACAATTGTTGGTTTTGAACCACTAGCAGAGCTGGTTGTTAATAATAATTCCAGTAGGAAAGTAATTAGGGAATTAACAAGGTTCAGATCTATTCTTTTTTTTTCAGTAATACCTAGCCAGCCAATAACGTTTTAGAAAAACCAACAATTTTTTAGCCACCTAATTCTCTTCTGTTTTTAATTATTTAATATTTATTTATTTACCCATGTTTCATGAATATGTGTTTTATACAACGAAAAAGTTAAAAAAGTTATTAAGAATTATTAAAGTTAAAAATTTAAAAGGATTCAAAAAGTAATTTAAATTAAAATGTCTAAAAATTAATAAGGTTGCTTTTCAAGGGGCTGTGCTTTACTTATCCTGGGGGCTTTCTCCAGGGCAAGTAAAGTTGTTGGCATTTAGCTCAGTAAAATCTGTTAAAAATTCTTTTCCAGCATAAAAAAACGGATATTTTTCTAACTCAAGATTTGATTTGTAAACAAGAATATAGTGTGGTGATATTTCCACTTTATTACAAAGCCATTGTCAAATGGTTTTGACAATCAATGAAAAAACCAATGGTTTGACAATGGCTTTGCACTAAAGTTGAATGAGAAGCAAATTTGAATTTTGTTAGGTAATTAGAGCTTGGTCAAGGCAGTCTAAGGATTCTTTTTTCATTGTTTAAAAACACTGACTATAAACCAATTGCCTATGCCTTAAAAAAACGTTGATCATACAGTCTGCTACACTACCTTGCTCAGTCAATAACAGATTGGCACTGTACTGTCTGTTATACTGTACCTTTTTGGAGATACTTACCATATATACAGTTATGTACCAGTAATTAAGTTCTGTAATTCTTAGATGTTTTGTTAGTACATGTACCAGTCCACAGTCTGTTGAAATTTATTTTTATTACATTTATGCTTATTAACAAAATATAATTTACTGTTCTTGAACTACAGACCATACAGTATAAGATATTCACTTCATTGACAGCAAAATGTTTCACTGTTGATGGGCCAAATCATCTAGTACATGTTAGACTGGGTAGAATTTCTTAGTGGTTGTCCTTGGCCTAACCCACTCTCAGTGGGTAATACACTAAGATGTATGTGTCATACATTTTCTTGCAGGATTGTTTTGCCCATCATGCAATCATATTCCTATGCTGGTGATTTCACAGTAAAAGGAAAAATTAAAACAGCTTTGATTGAGAATGCCTTATGGTATGGAAGCTATCTAGTTATCTTTATAGCATTGTTACTTTATGTGGTATTTCATCCTGATTTAAATCTTAATGGGTAAGTAGTGTATGACTTCACTTACAGGTAGTCTTGTCCTACTATCAGTGCTACAGAAACTATCAGTACAGTACGTCAGAAATGTTTACTGTATATATGTGAGA
>JAOBAZ010038561.1:0-12656 GCA_026546875.1 Pteroeides caledonicum | reverse complement strand
GCGTTCGTGACCCTAATAATGGGTGGCGGTACAAAAGAGAGAAACCAATTCACAAAGGAGCTCAGCTGTCTTGCTGCCATGCTCATGAGGCTAGGAACTTCAGCCTCGTATGGAATGGGCACCATTACCTCGACCCCGACACTAGGGTTGCACGTGTCAAGGATATGAATGTTCATTTTCTTTTTTTATCTATGAAAGAATGTTTTATTCATGCGAGCGCAAAAAGTAGACACAATTTTTTATGGCACGTACGACAAAGGCGTGATGCGATCTGATGACGTCATAGTGATAATTTGTATGCGTAAGCAAGTTGCCTAATAAATCATTGACATGTGTCAAGTGGTCTATTATGCAATAATTTTGATGACGTCACTATAATGAAAGAGATAATTTATGCAGGTTTGGAGATAATTTATACAAACTCGGAGATAATTTATGCAAATGGCACAGCTTGGGATGGTGTTTTGAGATAATTAGTATAAAACAATAGGGATAATATGCAAAATGCGTCCCGGATCTAACCATTTACACTATTTTAGCACTAAGGATTATAGTAGGTAGAGTCACAGGATGAGATTAGAGTAAACGTCCTTGGGCATGAGGGATCGATATATCAAATAAATATTACTAAGCAAGAGTACACCAAGGAGCTAAACTTTCTGCTAGTAACTAAGGGTGATTGGAACCATTATGTACTTATTAAAAAATTTACTTTTTCCGCCCGAGAAATCCATTACAAAGATTGATACTAGTAGATATAACCATATCAATCTTCTACGAAATCAAGTTGAAATAAAAATATATAAGCCTAAAAACAGAAGTAAAATTTTTATTAAAGTCTCGACGGTATGCTGCTTGCCTTCATCCGAAGAACGTCCAGGGCTAAAAATTACGTCAATTTTTTTAAAAAAATTTTTGATAATTATTGAAATATTGGCATAATTTTTTAAACTTGCATAATTAGGAAAAAAGGAAAAAATATGTTTCTACAAAATCGTTGTTGCTATTCAGTCCTTTAAAATTAATGAGGAAAGTCTCTATGGGAATGTTTTCTCCACGTCTAACATTGTCAGGATGCTGATCAATTAACCTAAATTTCAAAGCAGAGTGATCAGAATCATGACAATTGTGGAAATGATTAACAAAACTACACGTCTTCATCCTATAATTTATTTGTGACTTGTAATTAGCAAATTACAAAGGTATTAAAAATTCATCATGATTATTTATTAAAGAAAAAATGATGTACAATTTGCTATTCGAACTGATCACCGTTCTTCATGTTATGCATGCACTTATATATGATTGGAACTAATTTACATAATCATTATTCAATACTCATATCTCCCCTTTGGTCAATAATTAAGTAATAAGCCCTATATATCTACAAAAGCCTAAATTAGTTTAAATGTTTGAGTTTAACTAAAAACAATCAAGTGTTCAAATTAATAAATGTCCTAATAAATTTACTCAAATTGTTTAGCCATGTACTAAATACATAAGAATTAACGTTCGTAATTCTGTAACCAAATCAGTGGCCTTACTGCCTTACTTCCAGATCTCGTCCTTTAAGGCTCATTTCTTTCGGGAGTATCTGGATATTGTTGAAGAATAACTGGCTCTGTTTCCGAATGTTTCTGATCATTGAGAATCTGCTGTAGTTGTCTTCGTGACTTCTGAAGCTTCATCGTCTACATCTGCTGAACCTTTCACTAGGAACGGTTCCTCTGTCTGCGGTAGGTTTTGCCTGTTTCTTCGAAACATTTTGTTTTTTCATCTTGGATGATGTAAGGTCGAGGCACATCTACTCTTTTCTTAACCTGAGCTAACGAATCCCAGTATTTGCCTCGATGAAATCTCACGTTGACTCCTTCTTGAAGTGGTGGAAGAGATTTTGTCCTGAGGTCATAATACTTCTGTTTTTGTTGTTTCTCTGCTATAGACGTCTGCAGATTCAAATTCTTCTCTGTTGCTAGTGATAATCGCGTACGTAATTTTCGATTCATTAATAAGGCAGATGGTGTTCCATCTGGACTGGGACATGCTCTGAAATTCAGGATAGCTAAGTATGGGTCTTCCTCACATTTAATAGCCTTCTCTAACAGTGTCTTCACTGAGGCCACTGCCCTTTCAGCTTTACCATTTGCTTCTGGGTGATTCTTGCTTAAGGGCTCGATGTAATATGTCGGAATTCCCATTTCTTGGCAAACTCTCGATATTCGATACAATTAAACTGTGGGCCATTATCGGTCACTACTTCCTCTAGTATGCCATGTCTTGCGAATATTGACTTCGTATACTTGACGATGGTAGAACTGGTGGTATCTGACAAGAGACTAATTTCTGTGATAATTAGTGTGATAGTCCACTATCAACAGGTAGTTTTTACCTCTCATTTGAAATAAATCTATAACAACTCTTTCCTATGGCTTGGTGGTTGGTGGAAATGGTTCCAATGGTTCTCGTTGTCGATATTATGTCGTTTATCGCAGACGACATTCCTGACCAGTACAGAAGTTCTCGTGCACGAACTTTACATCTCTCGATACCAAGATGACCTTCATGTATTCGAGTTTTCATCTCTTTTCTGATTGATATTGGTACTATGATACGACTGCCTCTAAGTAACACACCTTCAATTTCTTCTCTGTAGATCATATATGGTTTAACTATATCTGGTACTTCCTTTCTATCTGACCATCCCCCGTGAATGAATAATTTCAACATTTGTAGATTTTCATCTTTGGCAGTTTCTCTCTTAAATTCCTCGAGTTCGCCTTCAGACACTGGTAATCTGTTGATTATAGAATGAGCATGGCATCGAATCTCCTGAAATTTCTGACATCGCTAGAGTGAATTTTGAAAGTGCTCTACTAAGCGTGTGAGCAACAGGAATCTGCATCCCAGGAGCGGATTAAACGGCAATATCATATTTTTGCAACCGTAGTAAAAATCTTGGGATTCTTGGGGGTGCTTTGTTAAGTGGCTTAGTAAAAATTGACCTCAATGGCTTATGATCTGATCGTTTCCCGTACGTGTATTCATAAAATCGTTCAAAAGCGAAGAATATAGCTAGTGTCTCTTTTTCAATCTGTGCATAATGTTGTTCACATCAGGTCATTGCTCTGCTAGCATAGGCAATTGGTTTCTATCCATCTTTATGTTTTTGTTCCAGGATTGCTTCAAGCCCATCTTTTGATGCATCTGTTGTAACACAACATGATCTACTTGGCTCGTAGTACGCAAGTACTGGGCTGCTAGTAACCAGTCTTCAGCTTTTTAACTGCTGCTTCATGACGCTCCTCAAACTGCCATTGTATATCCTTCTCTAACAGTTGACGTAGCGAACCTGTGTGTTTAGAGAAGTTTGGCAAGAATTTGCCGAGGTATGTGATCATTCTGAGAAACTTTTGTAACTCTATTTTGTTTTGGGGTATTGGCATATTCACGATGGCTTCGATTTTACGAGAATCTCGCTTGATTTCATCACTTGAAATTACATGACCAAGAAATATGGTTTCTGTTACTCTAAAGGTGCATTACCTCTCATTTAACTTGAGGCCAGCTTCTCAAACTCTATCAAGAACCTGCTTAAGGGCTTTATCGCGCTCCTGGGTGTTTCCGCCAAACACAAGAATATCATCTTGGTCGTTAACTGCACCGTCAATACCATCAATAATTTCAGCAACTTTCTTCTTAAAGACTTCTGCTGCACTATGAATACCAAATGGTAGTCTTTTGAACCGATGTCTACCAAATGGAGTATTAGATGTAAATAACTTAGAACTTTTTTCATCGACCTCTATTTGCCAGTAACCACATGATGCATCTAATTTGGAAAAAACCTTTGCTCCTCCGAGTTGACTCAATACTTCATCTACAGTCGGCATAGGATGATGATGTCGTTTGATAGCCTTATTTAAATCCTTAGGATAAAGGCATAGGCGTATCTGTCCATTAGGCTTTTCAACGATGACCAGAGAGCTTACCCAATCAGTTGGCTCGTCAATCTAGTCTATCACATCAAGTCGTTCTTCTCGTCATTCTTTCTAGCTCTGCTTCAAGCTTACCCATCATTGATATGTAGATTCTTTTTGGCGGGTGATGACTGGTTTGACTGTTGGATCAAGACGCATATGATATTCACCTTTTAGGCATCCAATTTCATCAAATACATCTTTGTATTGCTCAATAAGGACTGGCTTTAACTTGTTAACAACTGCAACTCTTTGGACTATTTTCATCTCTTGGCATGCTTGAAGACCAAGTAATGGTGGTGATTCTGTGTCAGTAACAACGAAAGTTATTTTATAGCTTTTATCTTTATTTTCAAGGTTCAATTCGCATTTGCCAATCACGGGTATATTTCCCCCGTTATATGCTGATAATTTCACCTTTGTTTTTTCTAATTTGGCCTTGTTAGGAAGTTGTTCGAACATTGATAATGGCAATATATTGGCCTGAGCACCAGTATCCATCTTGTATCGGATATTAAAACCATTTGATTGTAATGAAATAAACCAGTCATGCTGGCTAGTATGCCAAGCGTCCGTTTCATTTTTGTCTTGGTTAGTTTGCTCAATGGCTCCAACGAAAAAGTCTTCGTCCTTTGTCGAAAAACGTTCTAATGGCTCACATATTTCCGTTTCGGCATAGTCGATTCTTCTTTGACCTGACAGGCAAACTGAGGCAAACTGATTTAATTTATTACATTTCAAATATATTTTACCAAACGCTGGGCTTTTCCGACGTTTGTGAAGCGTACCGCAGTAATTACACAGTTGGTCAACATATTCTCGTATGGTTGCTTTGGTTTTCTTTGTATATTACTAGCGCTTTGTATTCTAAGTGCATCTATTGTTTGATTTTCTGGCGATCTACATAATTCACGCGGGGCTTTCGTTGCATCGGCTGCTTGTCCTAGCTTAATGGCATCTTCTAAATACAAATTATCTGCTCTCAATAACCGTTCTCGCAATGAATTGCTTGTTACACCGATAAGTATCATATCTCTGATCAACGAGTCGTGTACATTTTCAAATTCACATTGTGAACCTCGCTTCTTAAGTTCTGTAACGAATTAATCAACTGACTGACCTTCGGTTTGACGATATGCGAAAAAATGATGTCGTATAAGTGTGATATTATTTCGTGGCTTACAGGAGGCTTCAAATCTGTCCATCTGATCACTGGCTTCAACTTCATCTTATCACTTTCATTTCCAATGGAAAATGCATTGTAAATTTAAATTCCTTGCTTGCCAGTACATGTTAGGAAAATCTAAGTCTTGATGTTGTCTGCTTTTTCGTTCGATTCAGTAGCCGTGATATATAGTTCAAACTGTTCCTTCCATGGATCCCATTGCTCCGATGTATTGCCTTCAAAGGCTAGCGGTTCTGGTGGACTAAATTTGTTCATAGTTGTTTATTTTCACATTTGGCCAGTCACCACCTTTTTGCTGTTTGATTTTGTATTTTATACTGCCTACGCAGCACTCAAACTTATATTTTTTATTTTTATTTTATTATTTAAAATCGCTGTAAATGCAGGCCGAGTAACCAATTATATATTTAATGAAATTTGATTGCAATGAGTGCGCACGTTGGCGAACTTCTATCCCTTATATTGTTAAAGGGAAACTCCGGCCAAAAATGAAAATTTGATGTGTTGTTCAAAACAGGGAGAAATGCAACGTATTATAAGTCATTCATCTCAATTCAACGTATTTTTTAAAAAAAATCCATGTAAACATCGAAAACCCGTTTGCCCGATTTTTCTCAACGCGTGAGCAGAAATGACATCAGAGGACATTTTGACGTCATTGGGTCCACGTGATTCTTAGCTCCATTTAAAATCATAGCGTTTTTGTGCTTGCTTTGACTTAACTTGATATTTCACCGCTATATACTGCTCGAAATAGCTAAAAAATGATAACGAGATTTCAAATTCAAGCGAAAACCACAGCAGCAAAAAAATTTGACCTGCCAAATCAGACTAGTGCAAAAAACTGTCGGCAAGGCTCAAAGGAAGCCAGTAAAAGTTTGCCAGGCGTTCTCAAAAAGTTGTTTACGCCAAATAGAATATACGGAATCTTGTAAAATCTTTGTGGGTCGGGGTGGTCTTTAGTTGACGGAAATACTTGCATCAACGCTTTTCCAGTTGTTGTTTTATGTTGTTGATCAGTTTGTGACAGTAACCGTTGGCTTGTAAAGTAACTGACACGTGTCTGATTTCTTTGGGTTTGTTGTCCGTTGTTTCTTGTTCAACGAGCCCAACAAATACCTGACACAACGGAGAACAAAACCGAATAAATCAGACACGTGTCAGATACTTTACAAGCCAATGGTTACCCTAACAAGCTGATTAACAACTTAAAACAGCAACTTGAAAAGAAGACACCTGGGACTGTACCACCACCAGAAATTTTAGTTCTGGAATTCTTCGAAATACTGGATCCACCTTCCAAAAACTTGCCGTTTACCGTATAGTAAAGGTATCACAGAACCCATTACTAGGATTTTGAAGAAATACGACGTGAAGGTCTCAAATAAGCCCGTAAAAACGTTGATGCAAGTATTTCCGTCACCTAAAGACCGCCCCGACCCACAGAACGAAACTAACGTAGTTTACCAAATTAAATGTAAAGACTGTTCGTGGAATTACATTGGGAAAACCAGTCGCTGTCTTAACACAAGGAGGAAAGAACATATAAGAAATCTAAAGTCTCATGCGCCAAGCTCAAACATTGCGAAACACGCTTGGTCTAACGACCACAATATTGATTTTGAAAATAGTAGAGTTATAGATAGAGGTAATTACCGGACAAGAAAAACATTAGAATCGTGCACACAGCGAACACGATAGATGCAGATAATAACTCGAAGCCATTGCCAGAACCACATTTAATACTTGTAAACCAATTAGTAATCTTGCATACATTTATATACACTTAATTTATTCATGCACACTTGATCACTTTTATTTCACCCACTGAACGCTGCAGTCTGGCAGCCGAAAGCTCGTAAATGGAAATATTTTTGGTCAGAGAGCGTTCTATTTTTATCATCATTAAACTTGTTGTTTTTACTTCAAGCATCCAGAAGTTGATAACTTGATCAGTAAAACCCTCTGGGAAGGGAAACTGATTGATGTCTACAAGAACGTTTCAAATCATGTCTTGCGAGTATTTTTTAGTATTTTTAAGGGCAAAATGTAGCCGTTGAAATAGCTTTTAAACTATGTAGCCGTTAAAACAGCTTTTAAACTAATAGAAATCAAACATAAAGTTCTATAATAAAGGACCTTCGCTTGAAACGCCAGCACAGATTTTTACCCATTTGGCAGTTTACCACCACCTTTTCGCTTTTTGATCTTGTATTTAATACTGCCTACGCAGCAACTAAACGTTTTCAGTTTTTGCCAACTTCTAGAAATCAAATATTAAGGGAGGTTAATGTCTACCAAGTTAGTCAATAAATTAAAACTAGTGTAGCAACCTGTTGAGCAAGAACAACTAGGTTAGTAGGTAGCAATGGAATAAAATAGCTGAAGGGAATAAATAAAAAAGAAAAAAAAACGTATAAATTATTACTGTTTACAGGTACAGTACGTAACATTGCCTAGATATTTATAGTGTCCAAAGAGGAGATTTATAATCTCAAAAGAGAGAGCTTTTGCGGCATTGGCATATTATGAATGTTATACTGCCACTGTAAAATATTTCTGATACAGTGAAAACAAGGATCGAACAATGTCATGACATTGGTTTTACTCAAACGAGCTGGAGCTATCAACTTGATTTTCAAGTAACTGAGAAACAGATCCGTGCTTCCCACGAAGTAAGAATGAAAGAAAAGAATAAATGTCATATTAACCCACCAACGTAGGTATAACAACACTATATGTAAAAATAATTACTTGAAACATAATGCTCAACATTTTTTAACATGATTTAAGGTACCGAACCAGCCTCAAATTTATTGCAAAACACTGTGTTCCCTCATAGTAAATAATTGATATAATAAAAAATTGTAGAGCTTTTCAGTTACTTTTATTGACTACTAAATAAGAAAGGTAAACAGATATCCTAATAAAAATAAATGTACTTGTGAAACAAATTTTATTTTGTCTCACATGAATATACCTTTTTCGCGTTTGGTCATTTGGTTCCCCAGCTACAATCCTTTCTAAAATAAAATGTTATCACTTTTTGCACTACAATATGAATTTTTGTTAACGTTGAATTCACCCAGTTATCTCTTTATTCCTGTTATCTTTAAACATTTCGATTGTTGCACTCGCTATTCTTGTCGATAAGCCGGCAGTAGCCACAACTACACTTACAAAAATAATTGCACTGTCATTTAAACTGAGCTATCGCTGCTTGCCTTCTTATATATAAGATGAAAATAAATGTCAGTCGTATTACGTAACCACATTCATAACAACCTTACAGTATATATTACGTTTTAGGCAATGAAAACCAGATATACTGCTGTCACTTGAAATACAAATTTGTTTTTTTAGTTCTCACCGGTCCTCACCAGTTTAGCCTTTAGGTTCAGATCTTTGTAATTTTTTTATTTTGTTATTCCTTGCTACGATTATTTTGCTAATTCTTTGTCGCTCAAGTACTTTGCCCCAAATTAGCACGTGAATGGTTTATCTGAACTTTCAATGAGATGAATTCACGTGAATGCTTTATCTGAACTTTTAATTTTATTAGTGTTGCCGTTGGCGGGCGTTGAAACATCTATCGTCTCCAGAAGAGATGTTTTACCACCTTAACTTTGTGATTTCAATATGAAGCTACTACAAGGTCTAGCATCAAGGTCTGAGTGAACCATTATAAGAAGTAAAGATTTTATTGTTAATATCATTTACCGGCTGTCTGCTTTCTTCACAAGATTTTGGAATGTCCTACTTGGCGTCACAGCACCTTTTGAGAAAGTCTTCTTGCTTTCTTTGAACCTTGCCGACAGTTTTTCCGCACTAGTCTGATTTGACAAGTTAAATTTTTACAAATTTAAACCAAAAAGTTTGTTCTTTCGCCACTGTTGTCTTCGCTTGAATTTGAAATTTCCCTCTTATAGTTTTTTAGCTATTTTGAGCAGTGTATGGCGGTGAAATACCAGGTTAAGTACTGCGAGCACAAAAGCGCTATGATTTTAAATGGAGCTAAATTGTCACTTGGACTCAATGACGTCAAAATGACGTATACGATTCATTGCATGAGTTTACCGGGCTGGCGGGTGTTCGATGTTTACATGTATTTTTTTCAAAAAATACGTTGAATTGAGATGAATTACTTATAAGACGTTCCCTGACAAAAAACTATAGTTTTCAAGAAAAAATTAACTGTAGTTTTTAACAGAAACGTATAGATTATAACAGAAATTAAGTTTTTCGTGAAAACTATGTTTTTAATAACTACAGTTTTCACAACTTTGTAAACAATAGTTTTTTTGGAACAAAAACTATAGTTTTCACAACTATAGTTTTCAAAACTATAGTTTTCAAAACTATAGTTTAACAAGCTATACTATCGCAAGAAACTATAGCAATGTATAAAACATGACATATGAGTATTTCACGCAAATTTTGGGCGTGCATGCTACGGCTGAAGAACTGCCAGATTATCTTATAACTACAATATTTTCTAGGCATTTTTTCGGTCGAGCCAACTTTTTTCATTTCAAGCTAAATTTTGGGTCACCTATTGTTTTTGAGTGTCTTTTTTCGCGTCTTATTTAATGAAAATATACATTGTATTCAACCAGCATGAAAAATGAAAGAATAAATCATTCCGAGTGTTTTTAATGACACAAAAACATCTTATTCATCTCGCCGATAAATACTTACTGTGGCTAATGGACAGCACTTCAACCTTTAACCTAATTACGATATAGAAAACTGCATAAAAGCTAACAAAAATTCGGGGCATTTTGTGTGATGCAAAGGTAAGGGAAGAACCATTAAAAATGTTATGAGGAGGAATAAAAAAAAACTGTGCAAGGCGTTTTATCTGAGAAAAAAGAATTCGAGGCCAACCAAAACTAAAAAAATGTGGAAGCACGTGATGACAAATGGCCTCCTTGGTTTTCCTGTGTTCTTATTTGACAACGTGTTTGTAAATAAAGGACTACCAGAATACTTTTATATGAGCATGTAATTTTTTTAAAGGGGAACTCCGGCCAAAAATAAAAATTTGATATGTCGTTTCAAATAGGGGGAAATACCTTACCAAAATAAACTATAGCTTTTGAGTTTAAAAATTATAGTTTTTTGGAACAGAAACTATAGTTTCCAGAACAAACTTAACTCGAGTTCTATACTTGACGTTGACAGCGAGGGCTAAAATGGCGCGAAATGCCCAGTTAATCGTCCTGGGAAAAATCCAATATGGCTGCTGAACTCAAATTAGGTGTACAGCTTTCATAAATTTGCATATAACTCTACTTTGTGAACATGCTTGGATAGGCCGGGTCTTTTAGGGAACTCTACACCGTTATCGAGAAATCGCTCAAGGTGTTTCGAGACCAAAGATGAGCGTTTCACGGAAGACATGTCGCTAATAAACGGTAGTAAGTGGGAATATGATAGGATTGATGAGCATATGATAAACATGCACAGCCCACTACAAGCTACAATATGGAAGTAGCTATATTGGAATACATGCCTAACAACCTAAAAAACAGCATGAGAGGCATTATTAGCGTAAGGAATAGCGATAAAGAGTGCTTCCTGTGGTGTCATGTGAGAGGACTTTTGAACCGTAAAGGTCTCTAACCCCCTAACGGAAATTTCACATCATTTCATATATGAAATTTTATATGAAATTGGAAGATCTTCATATATAAAATATCCATTTCATATATGAAATCAAACTTTTCATATATTAAAAACAATATTCGAAAATTTATCTCATATAGCTACCAAACTAACTTTTCATATATAAAAACTATATGTCATATATGAAATATTTATTTCTAGTATGGAATTTTTATTTCATATAAGGAATTGGAACAGTTTAATACATGAAAGTGATATTCATATATAAAATTATATGTTAAACTCTTGTGACGGCCGCGAAAGGATAAAGACAAAGGATAAAAAAACTATAGCTAAGAGCCCCAATCTTGAGGGGATAGAGTTCCTGGCCTGTTGGCAGTAAAAACTATAGTAGGGTAGAGTCACAGATTGAGATTAGAAGAAACGTCTTTGGGTAGCAGGGATCGATATATCCAATATATATTACTAAGCAAGAGTACACCAGGGACCTAAACTTTCTGCTAGTAACTAAGGGAGATAGGAGCATTACGTACTTATTAAAGACTTTAACGGACTAATGCAGAAAACTACGGTGTATAAAGCACAATATTGCATGTGTTGCCTTCAATCTGTTAAGACCGAGGAGTCACTAGTAAGTAAGCACACTATGGAATGCAAGAACTTCCATAAGCAATTAGAACCCCCTTAGGTAGCATACGCTCACTTTGAGACTATTGTAGAAAAGGTAGGGGATGACAATAACGGATAGATCATACACTAAGCAACACCAAAAGCATATCCCCTGTGGGTACGCCATAAAGCTAGTATGTAGGTAGGACCATGTCGTATATATCGTCACCATATATTCTTCAAATTGTAATTTACCTTTTTTACTGCAAGTTATCTTTCTTATACGTCATAAACTCCAACTTAATATAACTTAATATAACATAATATAATATATATTATTATCACCCTTGTAATCTTATATTCTATTTACTCTGAAGATGTCTTGAGTTAAGGACGAAACGCCATTATTAATAAAAAAATTTAAGCTATTATGGCTATGATACGTATTTTGATCCGGGCGTATTTTTCTTATCTTATTATTTTATCTTCTTTATTCACCGTTTACGGCAAAGACTCATACTAGTAGATATAACACCATATGAATCTTTTACGACACCAAGTTCAAAAACGATATTGTTCTCCAAATCGGGGTTGCTATCAATACTTTAAAATTAGTGAGTAAATACCTGTGGAAACGTTTTCTCTACCTCTAACGTTGTCATGATGCTGATCAATTAACATAAATTTCAGAGCATGTGATGCAGGGTGATGAGCATCATGACAATTGTTGAAATTAATAACAATACTACAAGTCTTTTTCCTATGTTTTTTGCCTGACTTGCAATTAGGCAAACGGGATTTAAAATTCTTGCTAGATCCTACTCTTTGCAAATACAGTTCAAACAATAAGCAAGATGAACAATGTTTTGTGATGCATGCAAAACATTTCAAAAAGAGCTCCGACACAAAAAGATTTGAAAAAATTTATGTTAATTGGTGAGCATCATGACAAAGTAAACTTGCGCACACTGGAGCTATGTGCTCAGCTGATTGTCATTTTGGAGCAAAAAATCGAATTAGAATCGTATGATCAACCTTGCTCAAACCATCATAATATCTTGATAACTGCTTATGACTGGTTGTTCGGCTTGATTTCATATCCCAAAATGACAATCAGTTAAAGGTGTAGCTCCAATGTGCGGCATTAGAGGAAAAGATAAAAGAGGTAAAGTATACATAATATTGTGGGATTTTTTGGTGGTGATATACGAGTGCAGAATATATACATTATAAGACCAGACCGGGACCTGTTGCGA
>JAOBAZ010038450.1:0-12657 GCA_026546875.1 Pteroeides caledonicum | reverse complement strand
TATATAGGTAGGTACAACTGTAGGTAGGTAGGCAGGCAGATAAGGCAGGCAGGTAAGTAGGTAGATAGATAGACATAAAGAATTAAATTTGTGTCAGACTTGTAGTCCAAAGATCCACAACCTTCCTTTTTCAACTGTTTGATGTCTTTCAATGGACAACGTTCTATTCGATTGGACCGAATTGTGCGGCAGGCAAGAATGCCTTTTTCTTTGAGGTATACCAGCAGATCCATTGTTGTGAACCAGTTGTCGAAATACAACTTGTGGCCAGTATTGAAAGGCAGATTTTGACAGAGCAATGCCACGACTTGAGCAGACTTTTGTAAATGACAAAAGTCTGCCACTTCGGCATTCTTCTTGCTTTTCCCTGCATATATATATAAATCATGCATAAATCCTGAAGCACCTGCTCGTACTAAGTTTCTAAAACCCCACTTTTTTGTTTCTTTGGGTTGTACTTGCGTATCCCGCTATATCGGGTCTTTGCTGGAATAATTTGTTCATCAACGGACTGGCTTTCTTCAGGGGAAACCTTGAGACATTGTTGTTGCTGATGCTTGATTACGGGTTCAATTTTAAAAAGCTTTGTGGAAACACCGTCCTGATAAGTATCGTTATCAACAAAATGAATAGAAGATCGCAACTTTTCAAATCGCTTCGACGGCATTACATCAGCAAGATGGCAGCTGTACAACACCCATTTTTATCTGCTTCCCAAAAATTTTTTCGATCTCTTCTTTGTTTGTATTTATTGAGGAGCCTTTTCTCTGAGTGCTGTACAGATTTGTCTGCTCAACAACTAAGTCATTGAGTTCATCAGCCAGAATTGTTGGAAGTATTCAAATGGGGACTTGAGCTCTTCAACTTCATCGGCTGTTTCCTGATAATTGCCTGTGGTCACGGGGAGATCCTTTTTTTTCCAGCCATAATTATAAGTTTTCTTTGTGTGTGCAGTGCTGGAAGTTTTCTCACCAGTTAGCTCACGTGAAGTGTCCTCATCAATGTTGTTGTCACATTCATCTGGTTCACCTATTGTCTGCATGGCCAATTGCATATTCAACATCACTGCCTTCTTCAGAACTGAGTCTTCAATGTCAGACACATTTCCATTTATTATACTATCCAAAACATTGTCAAAACTAATTTCTGTAGCCATTGCTGTAATATCCTTATAACTAAAACAAAAACAAATCAAGGATTTATCAATAGAATCAAGCAGCTTAGATTTTCAATTGTCAAATAAGCAAATATTATTGCTAAGAATTCGTGTATTTATTATAATACTATCCAAAACATTGTCAAAACTAATTTTTCTAGCTATTGCTGCAATATCCTTATAACTGGAACAAAAACACAGCAAGGATTTATCAATAGAATCAAGCAGTTTAGATTTTCAATGGTCAAATAAGCAAATATCATTGCCAAGAATTCGTTGATTTATTACAATATTATCAAAAACATTGTTAAAACTAATATCTCTAGTCGTTGCTGCAATATCCTTATAACTGAACAAAAACACAGCAAAGATTTATCAATAGAATCAAACAGTTTAGATTTGCAATGTTCAAATGAGCAAATATTGTCAAGAAGTCGTGTTTACTGTGACCACTAAGTGACAAAGTAGGAGACCTGCTATAAATGCAAATATCAATTTTCTCCGCATTAACAAAACCATATAGTCGAACGAAAATATACAATGTCAAAAGACTGTTTAACTATTTACAATTGTCAAACACAGCAAACAAAGTAAAGACTAACATAAATCTTAAGAATTCTAGCGAATTTGGATAAATAAACTTACCTAAATCGGCCAAAATATCAGGCTATTTTGTCATCATGGACGAACACTTCGGCAAAAGGCTTAGCAACCAGGATATATGATGAGATCGACATGACGAGGCAACAAGGATAAATTGGGGTTCTGGTGAAAAGCTGAATAATTATAAGCTTGTTTTTAATTTGGAGCAGATCTGCTACAACGTCGCTTAAAGGGTTAAAGAAAAGAGCAGTGACCACTCGCGAGTCATACAGAAAAGCGCAGCTCTTCGGAAATACGGTTTTTACCTTTATTATATATTTTTATGGAGATGTTCCAAACGTTTACATCAACATAAGAAGAGAATATGAAGTTTTCTTTAAAATTTTTTGCTTTAAACACAAATAGAAAATGAGATTAAAATCAGTAGTATTGAGTTGTAATATATACAGGAACATCAAATATTAGCAACCTGGAAATACTTAAACCTGACCTTTACTGGAACAGTTATAGAAATATTATTTAGCAGCTTATGTTCACATATTAAAATGCTTATTTCAGTGCGAGACAGTTTAGCTATAATGAGATATGGTGGAGTGCAGTTTTGAAGATGTGTCTATAATTACAGTATAGTACATTAAGTACAATGTGTATACTTTTGGCAGATATCCTACAGCTGAATCCAGCTGCTTTGGGTATTTTCTAATGTGTTACATATATAGTATACTGTTATGCCCTATAAATGCTCGTTGTTTCCGAAACCCGATAAAAGCATTAATTGTTTTTCCATTCCTTTGGTCTGTCGTTTATCATCGATTGTGGTTCTATACGCTGATTTTGATGCATTGTAAACGATATACGATTGGATTTGATTCGGACTTGGATGCGATTACACACCACTAATGTTAAAGTAAATACAATCGCCTCCGCTGATATGCAATTCTTTTTTGACAACTAAATTTTTGCATATAACCGGATTTTGCATATAAGCGGATTCAGTCCCAGGCTGCGCGGAGAACAAAAGTCGGTAGCATAATACAAAAATACACGTATACACTAAATAATACTTACTGTCTGATGTAAGAAACAAAACTGGCAAATGATACAATTAGCAAACGCCGGACACTTATTTTCACTGTTCTCAGAAACAAAAGGTAGCGGCAATGGTATAGTGATGCAAATTTTTACAAGTGGTGTTGGAATTGGTGAGATGACTCAAGGTGAAGGAAGGTCCAAAAAGTTTTACGAAGTATGGTACTTACACGAAATATTGAGGCATATAAGCGGCTTTGATCGCAGAATTTTACGTTTTTCTTTTGCGTATAGCAGACTTTCCATATAAGCGATTTTTAGCATATTAGAAGAGTAAAAACATATATTTTCTTAAGGTTTTGTTTGGATGTCGGATTTCTTACATATACGCGACTTGCATATAAGCAGCCGCGAATGTATAATTTGGAGTAATGGTTTGAATTGTCAGTACAAAATAAACTGTTAGAGGAGAAGTCTATTTTCAGAACAAATATTCACTTTTCACCATTAACATAACATAAGTAGTCGCAGTAAAATTCGCCAGAAACTCGACGTTAGACCTATGCAGTGTGCTGGATACGTATTATATATAAATAACTTATCACTGTTAGTAATTATTCACTCTAACTCGCAGTGAAGATGCCATAAGGTTGCCGAAACATGTCTGCAAAAAAATTGTCTTTTATATACAGTTTTTTATTTTTATTGTGCTTTTACGTAAATATGGTAATACTATATATAACTGAGAAATTTTTGGATTGCCAAAAGGAGGCACTCACGATAATAGTTGTACGCTTTTTCCAGTCTTTTTCCTCGTTTTTTTGCTCTGTTTTGCTCAAGTACCAGAATTTAAAAAATTGGTTTCAATTTTCCACAATTTGAGCGTCCAAAGGTCTTTCACCAGTTGTATGTCGAGCTCACTTGACCTATGATGCAGTAAAGTTCAGCTTTTACT
Organism: Pteroeides caledonicum; assembly: GCA_026546875.1. NCBI lineage: Eukaryota > Metazoa > Cnidaria > Anthozoa > Scleralcyonacea > Pennatulidae > Pteroeides > Pteroeides caledonicum. The sequence continues at coordinate 8,914 of JAOBAZ010038450.1, read as the reverse complement.
CAAGCTATGAAGTTCAATCCTACAAATTACAATAATTTACAAACTTAGTGTCCAGTAGCTAACCTTTTCTAATGCCTGGTTCACAATAGCGTTGTAATCGTGCACGTGTCCGCAAGGGCACTGTGCAAAAAGTTTGTTTTTTCTCAGTTTAAAAGAACTGGCAAATCGTAAATTGCTAATGTCCTCGCGCTTGCGTTTGCAGCGCCAGCGTGAACCAAACTTAAGACAACGATTGATTATTTATATTATCATCCGTTATGTAGTTTTGTGTTGAATGGTGCATGATAGGAAAATATGCGTCTTACACTAGTTGTCCTCTCACGTTTTAGTTTGCAAAAGTGTCCAAACTTGAACACTTAAAAGAGTTGTGTATATTTTCTACAAAACATAAAAACGTTGACCTCAAGGTCAATAGGCTACTATGATTTTTTTTGTTGATGTTACCCTAGACCTGAGTGCATTTGCTGTGTCTTACCGGCCGGTGCATAACTAGAATACATCGTATGTGATTTTTGTAGATGTTTCCTTTTAAATAAAAAAATACATATAATACAATTCATTACCTATAGATAACTAGTTTTTCAATAAAGTCATTAATATTTATGTTAATTGCAAAGCTACAAAACTGAAGTCTCTTTTCATACTGTTCGTATTAAGTTTCTGGACAGTACCTAGATTGTCATTCCTTTTTGAATTGTGTTATTTTATTTGTTCGTATCTCCTTGTAAATTTTTAAGAACAATTGTCATGAATAATTTCCATCAGGCCTCCTAATTAACATAACACACGTTTCAAAACAACCCTCAAAAACAAATGAGATGAATCGGATTAATTTTGGCATAACTGTCAGTTAGTATATTTTATAAGTCGCTGAGACATACACTTTGAAGGAATTATATGTTGATGTAGTATTAATGAGAAACTTACAAGGTACGATTGATAAAGTTTAAGATTAAAAATAGTTATCATACAGGATTAAAAAATTTAAATTTGCTAAAATCGATTGCTTTGTTGAGACAAATAGACAAAATAATACCGGCCGTCAATAATTAATATTTAGCGATAGAAGTCTGAAAAAAAGATTAAAATTATAAGTACTTTTTCATGATAATAAGATATGCAGATGTTCTAGTCAAAAATCATCGTTTATTTATGTTGCCTAGATTTCTATCGACGTTCCTGGCTAAAATTGAATTAATTGTTTCTCAATGCTGATCTACTTTATCGCATACAGTAGGAGCACCCACGCTGTTTCCCGTACGAGTTCTTTCTGGATGTTATGATATATAGTATAACAGACCAAACTAGTGTTAATATGCTGTACTGTCTAGGCAAGCGTACACTTTGCAGACAATGGCCCCGTGAACTAAGTTTTAATTTTGCTTTTGTTTTTTAATTTTTCTGATGCTAGATATAATTACAAGCAAGCCCATAATAAGCGGAACAAAATAGACTTTCAGGAAATATTTCAGAAAGAAAGTACCGGTTTAGAACATCTGCATCTTTTGTTTCACAATATTTCAAAACTTATTTTAACTGTTCCTATAAAACGAAATAAGCTTTGCTTTGTATGGCGTCGATTGTCACGTTAGATATGCATGAATAGCTGTGCAGTATAATATCCTTAGTCGTAATTCCTCCGATTGTTGTCTAATCGCAATCATTATAGTATTAACTTAAGCTTATTATGCCAAGATTAACAAGTGAGCAGCGAACGACCGTATTGAGGTAGTCAAACATTTAAAATGCAAAGTTTGAACAAAAGTTAAGTGCCACCTGTTGCGACCATTTACTTTGTGGCAGATCTAGGCGAGTGCATTATGTCAAAAGTGCCAAGGGTCCTGCACTTCTGAGCGACTCCCGTTTCGCAAAGGCAGTTTTATGAAGGATATGCTGGATTTGCGTGGTGATGTGTGATATTAAATGATTGTAAGTGCTGTTACTATCTAATATTTGAGCCACTGATGTTTGGGTGAATGTTTATTTTAATACTATAGTATTGACGTACACAACTTTGTTAAGTCTTCATGTGTTAAACTGATATTTAATGTTGGAATTTTGTGAGTTTTATCACCAGCTAATATCTCAGAAATATAAATATGAACCCCAGGCGGCGATCGAACCTGCAATCTCCTCACTGCTAGCCAGTCACTCTATAACCACTGAGCCACTGTTAGACCGTCTGCTCTGTCCCGATATATTTTACTTTCATTAAGCATACTCTAGAAACGAAATATTTTTAGAGGAACTAACACTTTGGAAGACGCCGAGTTTAAATCTGAAAAATTTCTCAACCTTCACCCTAGCGCTAAACCTAAAGGCTGGTTCACACATGATCGCTACGATCACTGCGATTGCTGAAAAACATGAAATCGAGCGATCGCAGCGATCCTAGCGATCGCTGCGATTGCTGTCTTTTAACTTAAACAGTGGTATAAACTGCGAGCTGGGCTACAGTTTCCCAATGTTGTCCGTCATACCACCTAATGTCCCGACTTGTTTCTGAAAGCAACATCAAGTGGTCAACACAGAGAGAGCCAAAGAAGGCATAGATATCTTATGCTTACTTTTAGAAGCACAGTTGTTTCCTCTGTTGGCTATGGTGAAGCGAAGGTTTTCTTCGCTGCGGAAACGTCGTTTTTGGGTGCGATATGTTTTCCAAATGCGCAAAAATGGTGGAAGTTTCCACACACTTAACCCTGAGCTTCGCCTCCATGACATACTATTTCTTCAGGTAACTACAATCCATATATCAATTGTTTTATATTTTATCATTTTATGTAATCAACAAATAAATTTCTTATTGTGATGGGGAGCAAAGCATGCAAAACTTTTGCCACAAGAAACTTGAAAGGTTCTTGAACATTTGACTGTTTTATATTTGTTATCTTTGTGCTTAAGATAAACACGTGTTTTTTAAATAATTTATTAGATATACTCGCATGTCACCTGAACGCTTTGAAAAGTTGCTAACATTGGTGGGACCTTTGGTAGCCAGACATGGTGGGCGATCGAGAAAGCCAAGATTAGCATCCGAATGGCTTATGATAACAATAAGGTACCTGGCAACTGGTGAATCCCAACAGTCACTATCTATCTCATTCCGTGTTGGAGTGTCAACTGTATGTGGAATTCTGAGGGAAACCTATTAAACTATTTGGTTGGCCCTAGCTCCAGAGTACCTCAAACATCCATCAACAAGTGCTTATTGGTGCTCCTAAGCGGTCGAGTTTCAAAAAGAATGGAACTTTTCTCACTGCCTAGCTGCCCTTGATGGCAAACATGTGATGATGCAGTGCCCACAGAATGATGGTTCAAGTTTTTATAATTATAAAAACGTCCACAGAATAGATTCACTACCCATCTGTGGTGCAAAATATTGCTTCACTTTTGTGGACATTGTTGCAGCTGGTTCTGGAAATCATTCAAGTGTTCTGTCAAATTCCCATTTTGGACAAGCATTTGAATATGCCTTGCTTACTATGAAATTGCCTGAGCCTGGAATTGTTGGTAATAAAACCAGTCCTTATTTCCTGGTTGCAGATAATATATTTGCACTAAAAGCTTGGTTAAAGAAACCATTTTTTGGAAGAAATCTTTCAGTTGAACACTGAGTGTTTAACTACGGACTTTCCAGGGCAAGAAGAACTATTGAGAATGCTTTTGGGATTGTTGTAGCCAAATGGAGGATATTTCGACAACCAGTCAAGGGTTCAATCAATGTGGTTGAAGTAATTACAAAAGCTGTTGTGTGTTTACGCAATTACCTACGCTTGACTGCTAATGCCTCATATTTACCAACTGGTTTTGTTGAGGATGGCTCTGGTAACATAATCCCGGGTGATTGGAGAAGAATTACATCAACTGATCAAGCTCTGCAGGATCTACCACCGCTAACAGGCAACCGCCACGGCTTTAATGCGGGAGTACTTAAGAATGACCTGAAATATTATTTCAATACCACGGAGGGTATGTTGAGCTGGAAGCTTGACCATATTAATGATTGTAGCAAGGTTTTGAATTTACAAAAAGTTAGGTATAAACTCAATTTACACCTATATTTCTTCAGTTTTAACTATTATATTTCACTTAAAGTTTTCAATACTGCTGTTATGTCACTTCTCATTTCCTGTCTATGCACCTGTATTATATCTATATGTACATATATGCCACATACACTTTTATTTCTGTAATACTTTTAGATAAACCTTTTTATAGAATAAATAAATTTTTCTATTAAATTATTAGCTAAATCTCAATTGATGGTATATTCTGGTGTTTGAAAGTATACAAAGCAGCCAGCAATGCTGTCTATTTGGTGGGAAAATCAATTTTTTGAACACCACTTTAACACCTATTCTTTTACCGTTTAAACCAATAGTTATAAATTAAATGTAACCTTGAAGCCTGAGGCATCAGCTTTCCAGTGCTATGGCTTCTCGATCAAATTTAAGAAAATTATCAAATAAGAAAAGTGTCTGGTATTAGTCACAGTAATGTCTGTTGCTAGGCAGAGTAAGATTTTCTGGTGTTAGACACCTGTAAAATTGGCTGCTGTTAATCTTTCCCTATACATAGTATAGTCAGGAGCTTGGTGATTGTGCAGTAAGTGGTCAAATAAACAAGCGTTAAAAAGGACAATTACAGACCATACAGAAAAAACTAAATTTGTGTTGCATCTATACTTGCTTCGATAATAAAAAATATTTTGCAAACAAGAGAAGTACACACTGATAAATTTAACTCAAAGATTTATTGCTATGGTAAAAATCTGGTACTAAAATATTTAAACTAGTACAGAGAGTCGAGTGAGGGTACATACTGTTAATTTATCTAAATAAAAGAATTGTTCACAGTTGTCGATATGTCAATCTTTAATCTTTAGCCACAGCAGGGTAACCTGGTTCTGTTGGCATATGACTCTGAGGTGGAATATGACTTGGAAACTGCATCCTATATGCACCAGGGCAGGACTGTGGACTACATGATCTTTAAGGGCGATACAATCCAGCTGGAGAGAATTCTGTCTGGTAGAACAACTGCTCGATCTGAATACGAAGCACGGCTTTTCGTTCTATCGGAAGCCGCCTCAGTCTGATCTCGCCATTACGGGCTACAGACTGTTTGCTTTGGAATGAATTATTTTGTAAATGTTGAAACTCCTTGTTGAAGTTTGACGCAGTTTCCTTGAGCATAGTGTCAATGGCTATCTTTTTATTTTTTTTATTCTGTGCCCTATGTGGCCTGGTACTATATAATTTTTTCAATGATTTTGGCTTTGCTCAGATGAGGTTGATGGTGATGAACATGTTATGTCATCAGTGCTTGATGAACTTAGTTTGGTCTCTTCTACTAAAACCACTTCGTTCTGGCGCGAGACAACATCTTTTCCAGAAGGAATTGACTTTACTTTTTTAAGCCATCGACCGTACAAAGCTCGAATATTTTTGAACCTTTTATCAGACTCTTCTGCCGTCATTTCAAACATCCCGGCGACATTGGCCCACGCATTTATCTTTTTATATTTGTCTTTGTACTCTAGTTAGGTTTTATTGTATAAGCAGTCACATTTTTGAACTTTAAACTGCGCGTTATAACCAGAGTGAGCTTCGATATCAGCCATCCTGATAATTGTGTGATATGAGTAAGGTCACAGATTTTTTGGTGATTATAATGCGTGCGGGTGGATATCTGGGACACATTCCGATCGCTGCGATCGTTGAAACACTGTTCACATATACATACGCTGAGTTGAAACATGTTTACGGAAACGAAATTAGCTTCAGCGACATGGATCGATGACGAAACGCCATTGTGTTCTACCCATTACATAAGCCACCCGGTTTACATCGTTGGTTAAAACATTTTGGTCGCTTGTAAGGAGTTGTTTCTCAGCCCCACAGACATAACCCAAAGACCTAGCATTAACATCTTTTTAGTTTTATGGAGATAAAGCCACCACTGAGGAGTTTGGAAAGCGATATCGGTACCTTCCTGAAATTGTAGACAAGATATGCTGTTTACATCCAACTGACTTAAAATTGCATAACACAAAATCTTCCAAACAAAGCGGGCCTGTGTTGAATGTGGGCTGTTTCATAGGAATTAGTCATTTTGAGCTTTGAATCGTGTGTGTTCACTTATCTCTGTAGTTGAACAATGATAAAATTCGTCGTAAAAATACTGAAGATTAACTAGCAGTTTGTGAGAAAACTGCGAGTATGCAGAACTTTTCAGATTGGAACTCAGCGTCTTCGAAAGTGTTATTTCGGGTAAAAAAAATCCAGTTCAAAGACATGCTTAATGAAAGTCGCTTTTAGCCACTTGTTGACGTCACAGCAGACGGCTTATTGTGAGACCAGATGGCAGCGCAACGTTAAATCACTGTTTTAAGCTTATAGGTATATGTGTATTTAATTACTACTGTCTTTAATGCAGGACTTAGTTAAGTCTTCATGTTTTATACTGATGTCGAATATTGGAATTGAAGACTTAACTAATACAGGTATGTCGAGACTTTAGTATTTAAGCATAGATTAGGTAATGAATAGATGGCTCACTCCTTTGAAGTTCTTGACGCTGCCAAACCGCGTCACTTTCGGCAGTCCGCTATTTCTCTGGCAAGAACACCCCAGCAAGTACAGTCGTAAAATGTATTGCGAAAATGACATCGCCGCTACTAAATCTTGAGTTTTTCCGCTATCGAGGATTTTGATGGAAAAAATCAACCAGAAATATAAACAGGAAAAGTAATAGAACAATTTTATTGCTTTTATTTGCTAAGAAAGCGTTTTTTTGGGTCGAAAATACTAGCTTGTATTATTTTCTCAGAATAGTTCATAGAAAACATTTTGGATGACTCGGTGATAAAATATTTAAAAATATACCCAAAGTGCTCACAGTTTTTAAAGCAGGAACTGTTTTACTTGTTCCAAGCTCTTGCTGGTTTATCATATGCTCATATTGTGTCTCCAGGAGATTACTCTTCTCAAGCTTTTTTAGGGGGGCTTATTTAAAAGGGTGTTTATTTAGATGACCACAAAATATTTGAACGTTTTCTGCAAGCACTGCACAAAATCATTAACAATTGCTTTTAATAAATACTGCTAAGCTACTAAATGTTCTATATAACACTTAACTGTATAAATCACCTCAATTCTGTGTTTAATGTTTGTGCAATTCTGGTAAACACAACAACCCTATAGCAAACCAATCTTATTTCTGCATTGAAAATTTTGGGCTTTAAGCAGGCTCAACAGGCTAAAAAGATTGTAGTATATTATTTTAGGTACTACAACAAAATCAACACAAAAGTACATTACATGAAGACATATTTTTGCCGCCTATTTTAAATACCATATTTTAATAGTTAGGTATATAATAAACAACAATGCAACTTTTTTAAAAACATGTAATTAATATGAATAAGAGAAACAGATTACAAAAAAATGAACTAAGCTAACTGCACATGATCTGCTATAGCATATAAAGCTGGGTATCTGCTTAAGAAATGATCCAATGTCCATTTCTTTCACGTGTAAAAAAACATCGAAGGATTATTAAATGCTATATTATGCCAGCTTTGCAGGACTCAAATACTGCTATCTCGGCCTTTTCTATTTATCTCTCTCCTTGATTTTGTTCGGCACCTAGAGAACATGTTTGTCTAACCATAGTTAATAGAAAAACACCATGGTTAGGAAGGCGAGGTTACGTGACCAAATATGTCCAGCCTAATTAAAATTCTGTGTGCACAAAGCGCCATTGTTCAAGTAGCAACACGTCAGAAGGTTATCATTTTTCTTGCTTTCGTCACTGTGATGGTTGATGGTCGCCGAAAATTGCTGCATTTTTGGCTGCAGTGCGAACAGTAGATGTAAGACAGTAAGTATTTTTTTCTCTACCAAAAGCAAAAGGTGACTTATCTTCGAAAACCCGCAACGAGTGGTGGAGAATAGTTACGCGCAATCAAGGAATCGACAAAGATTTGCGGCGACAAATCGTCGCTGGTAAACTTCACATCTGCGAAAAACAGTTTAAAGAGAAACGTATTATCAAACGTAAATATTTTAATCAAAATTCGTCTTGTTGCTTCATGAATAGTTGACGGTGAATGCTCATTTACATAGATGACGAGCTCGAAAACTCAGTCTGCGCCCTGTGGTTTGCTTGCTAACAATGACCCAATGTATTGTTTAATGTTTTTCTTCATTTCCCGAAGGTCGCCTTTGCAAAACAATCAAACCATGGTCGATACTGACCCTAAATCTTCAAAAGAAGTCTCACGAGGAGCAAAAGCCGTCCACATTTCGAGGAGTGATGGAAAAGAAAGAACTCTAGGCCCATCGATAATTAATTTAATGCTGTTGTAGTCCATTGTATGTCATCGTGTTTACCCAGCTAGTGTTTACATTTCCAACTTTTTCAAACGTGAAAAAGACAAAAGTCTCATTGACCCTTTTAAGTTGAAGTGCCTATGCTTCCTATTGTATTGTGGAAGAACCAAAAAGTTATTTATGCGGGGATTACTACAGTATGATTTATTTTTTAATTTAACTGCGTGGTTGATCTGGTCTAAACTGAAAAACATTGATCCAGTCTTTGGATTTGACATTATTAATTCACAAACTGGCAGATTTTTTGGGACAGTTCCTAGTGTACAGTACCATGAATTCATTTGTGACCCAGTAAAGTTGCATTATTCCATTATTTAATAAAGCAGTTCCTGCTAGGAACAGACTTCTAACAATTCTATGTCCATGCCTATATTTAATTTCAGTACAGTAAATTATATTATGATGTTTGATAGTTACACAGTTTTCCCAAGGCATGAAATATATATTTATATATATAAATATATATATAAAAGTTTGAGTGCTGCGTAGGCAGTATAAAATACAAAATCAAACAGCGA
>JAOBAZ010038339.1:0-12659 GCA_026546875.1 Pteroeides caledonicum | reverse complement strand
TTTTTTTACCACCCTCTGTATATACATATACATAAAATATACCTTAATGTACATATACAAATATAATATATGTATATGTATATGTATATGTATATGTATAGGTATAGGTATAGGTATAATTGTCTGCTACAGGTGCAAGAACTTAGCTTGACAAAATCCTACACAAAGGATAGAGGGTCATACAAGTTCATCAGGAAACTACTGGCATTGCCCTTCATACCTGCTGATCAGATTGTATCCCAATTCCAGTACCTTCAAGACGAAGCCACTGGAACCCTTGTAAACCTTGTGAAATATATTGGCATCTAGTGGATTTATAGTACCACCTTTCTACCTCACAACTGGTCCGCATATAAACTTCCCATCAGAACAAATAATGACGTTGAGGGTTGGCACAATGCCTTAAATAGGCGAGCTGGTCGTGATTGCCTTCAATTTTATGTACTGGTTGGGCTGCTCCACCAGGAGGCTAAGCTTGTGTCACTTCAGATAAGGCTTGTGACAGATGGCAAGCTACCACGTGTACAGCGGAAGTGCTACAAAAAATTGCAAAACAAACTGCACCACCAGTGGGAATTATATCAACAAGGAGCCAAGACTGTTACCCAGCTGCTGAAGGCCTGTTCTAAAATTTACGGTCCTACAAAAAGCCAATAGACCAGGACGATGAAAACTTTTAACAATATTTTTATACATTATATACATATATACCAAATAGAAATAAATAGTATAATGATGAGAGGAATGATGACTTAGTTTCATGATTATATAGTGGTGTACATATCCTCACATAACATATTCCCATAATAATTAAGCTGAAAATTTTCATATTTTAAATATTTCATAAACTCGTCCGTGGTGTGATGTGTCCATGTAAATCTTCAAGCACCTAATTTCATGTTTGTAAAAATTTTTTACCTACAATTGAAATCCTCTCTCTTTGCAACATAAGTCCAAACTTGGAAATGACTATAAAATCTGCCGGAAGAACGCTACGAAAATCCCACCTTGACCATGTGATCGAACTTAAGTGTTTAATACTGATTTACCTCACACCAAGTTCCAACAACTGGTCAAAACAATCGCATCGGCTTCTTGCATGCTCTTCATAAAAGTTAAATTCAGCAAAATGCTTCACAACATAATTTACTTTTCGCCATTCAAAACAAAATCTACATTGTCATTGTTGATTGTATGAAAATCACGGTAAACCGTGTACATATACATCGCCTGCGGCTACGACAAACTCGCCTACGATTTGAATCAATTCGTCTGCGTGGGAAACTTTATTATTTCAAGGGCAAAATACATCCCAATACCCGTTAAATTTATTTTAATATACTTTTCTTGGTTTCAAAACATGATCTACAATGTATGAACCAATTTAAAAGCACGGTAAATGGTCTATCTGACCTACGTGAAACTTGCCTGGGGCTGCAATTTGTTAATAATATCGCAACATCTCGCTTATCCTTCCACTGGGTATACACCAAGTTTGTTTTACCCTTCTGGTGAACGGCAGTTTCACCTAAACGGAGCTTTTTCTTTGACGATGATGGAAGCCCTTTCCGATTGCTGCGAATGGTGCCACATGCGTAGGTTTTCTTCTTCAGTAGGTCTTCTAATAACTGTGGCGAGGTGAAAAAGTTATCAAAATATGCATGATGGAACTTCTCGTAAAACCGTTTAAGCATTGTTGTAACAACATAGTAACCAAGGCCATGAGCTTGAACGAGACCAGCATCCACATCGTCGTCGTTTTTACCAAGGTAAACTTAGCCATTTGATAAGTCGGCGCACATCCAAACTTTTATGCCATATTTTAATTGTAGGTTTGGCTAGCATGTACCGCCTAAAAGAAAGGCGCCCCTTGAAGCCAATCATCCCTTCGTCTATTGATAGGTTCTGCCCTGGATTGTAACACTCAACAAATGTTTTTTTGCAGTGGTTTAGTAAGCCTCTCACCTTGTAAAGACGGTCGCACCCGTCTTCCCCACGCTTGACTTGCTTGGAGTTGTCGTTAAAGTGAATAAACTGCTTGATTTGATCAAAACGATTTCTAGTCATTGCTTTTTTTATGCCAACATTGCCAAGAAATTCGTTGCTCGACCAATGCAAGGCCGTTCTAGGAAGCGAAACAATTCCCATCTTCATAGATATTCCTAAGTAAGCCTTTAGCTCTCGAACGGTTTTGTGAACCCACGACTTCAATGTGTCAGGTATATCATGTAACGTCTGCCTTGCATAGCGGTTATTTTCTTCTACTATATTGCTTATAGTTTTTTCGCCGAAAAGAAGGAAGTAATCAACTTCTTTAGGGTCTACAAAGGCGTCAAAGGAAGGACCAACAGGTGAAACAAAAGGCTCAATTTGAATTGCAGATTGAACGGTTGTCCACGTTTGCTCGTTGACGGAGAGAGCACTTTCCTCTTCGTCGCTTCGGTCGATTTCGCCATCGCTAGAAACATCCATTATCGCTAATTTCGAAACCAAAAAATTCTTCATCATCTGTAACGTTGAAACAATCAGCCATTTCTCTGTTCCTATTCGCGGCCATATTGGCGAGTAAGAATTTGATAGCGCAAGCAGTTTTACCATGAATAGCGTGTTATATTAGTTTATAATTTATGCGCAGTTAGTGCAATTTAATTGCCAATTTCCAAGGAATAAATTAAAATTCACAGTTGAGGCAAAAAAACCAACACCAGGGAGGAGTAGGACAAAGTAATCAGTGGCCGGTTTTGGACGGTGTGAGGAAACAGTGCAAAAAAAAAAGGGTTAAACATTTATAACTGTTTTCAAGTGTAATTATTTTTTAACTGTAATTATTGAGCAGAATAATGTAAATGTAAATGAAATACACCCAAGCCAAAAACAACTGATGGCAATGAACATAATTTTGTGGTAGTTGTACAGATTAATTAATATAGTTGTTGGTTGTACAAATGCCTCATTTAAATTATACATACTAGAAGCAGTTATTCTACATACATTATATTATTAATATTATATCAATGTAAATATCACAAAATTATCTTTTACTGCAGGAATGTATTTCATTTAGATTTTTCAAGAGCTGCATATTATGTTCTATATATAGTTGCACAATAGAAATATGTGAGGATCAACTCGTATCCACGTCATTATTACTAAATGAAAAATCCATGCACAGACAATAAAATATTATAATATTAAAGGTCGGTCAAATTTTCCAGGTGAGCCAATGTTGGATGTACTGTATGTACTACAGTACTGTACTCTACTGCCTGTGCTGGGCAATCTATGTTTTAGATATAAACAATAAAACAAGTTCTTGAATTGAAATACTACATAGACACGATGTAGTTTGCAAATCCTATTGTGTTAAACGTTTTACTACACTAATGAGGTACCTCTTTTTTCTCTATTGGACTGACCGGTGCTCACCAAGAGCTACAGTTACGATTTAAGAAACTCCACTTTGGTATCGTATACAATTACTGATTCCAATCCATTTACTCTGAATCATTCATCATCTTTTCTCCGTCAACATCTTTTCGCTCCCATTTCCCTTGACTAATTCAGATCTTTTTTTCTTCAAAAAAAAACTTTTTACAACATTTTCCTCATGAGCTAAAGCAACACCACAGTGAAAAGGACATGTTGAACATACAAATCTGCTGTTTAATAAACCCGAAATAATGTATATTAGACCAATATCCGTTCCATAGAACATAAGGCGGGAACACCCGGATGACAATTCAAAAGAAAATTTATCATGATAACATATCTCACATACTAAATAGTAAATACAAACGGAGAAAATCCCAAGTAAAATAAACAAATAAAAACATTGTAAACTTACCACCTCTAGCAAAAATTTTCTTGTATAATTTTCTTGTATAATTTACATGCAGGCTGCAGCCGTGTTCGTCCTATGACAACCATTATATACCATGAGAATCTTCCAAGTTCGAATTGGTCTTAGTTGCATCATCTAGCATCATATGTTTGTCCTAGAACATTTCGTCGAAAAAATACTTTTTCCATTGCTTTTTATTCGATGTGGCTGCCGATTATGTTTATTATAATACAAGACACAATTGCCCATTCAACTGTGTTATATATTTAATATTACTCAAATTACACCGGATGGATATGGATTCTACTACTCGATATAATACAAAAATACCATCTAGCAAATCTCCACCAGAAGCCCTCTCGGTCCAGTCTCCTTGCTCGTTCATACTTATAATTATACTACATGAAGTCTTTGCAATATACAACAGAGTTATTGACATTGATCGCGAGTCACTGTGGCGAGTGTGCATGTTCCAATCCCATAGCGGTATTTTGAGGCCTCTGGCTCTCGGCAGATTTCAAATTTCAACTTCAATATAATTCAAATATGACCCTAATATTTATTAGAGTCATGTGATAGCTAACAATTCCAATAACAACAAACAAGTGGACAAACAAGTGAAAGTCAAATAAATAATTTAAAAATGTTCAAGATATAAACAAAGTGTTTGTTTACATTATGGACTTTATTTCACCTTTAATTACTTAATTATTAAATAAATGAATAATGTTAAAAACTCATCACAGAGTATTCTTTTGTTTTTCGTCGGTCCATAATTTCTTTGTAATGACCTTCAATCTAAAAACAGGCGGTGGTATTTAATTTCTCCGGGGAAAATGCGGGGTTGAAGGTTATTACGAGAAAACAAAAACCGGGTACCAGGTTATTACGAAAAAGTAATAACCCAGTTAGTACAGAAAAATAATAACCTGCGACAAGTGCACGTTAAAAATTGGCATAAAATATAACATAATCATTAAACTATTTCAAACAAAATCACCAGCCCATGCAAAAACAAAAGAATACGCTATGATGAGTTTATAATTCATGTTAATTCTTCATGCATACAGCATCAAAAAAATAATTCATTTAAGAATCGTAATAACCGAATTGAGTTTCCAAAGCCCTAATTACTCTTTTTATATGATTAGAACCCTCCGAAGAACAAAAGAATACGATGTGATGAGCATTTAAACAAGTTAAAACCCACGGGATCGGTTTTTATTCAACAGTAAAGACCTCGCGCTTTGCGCTCGGTCTTCACAGTTGAATAAAAACCTCTCCCTACGCTTTTAACCTATATATAAAAATAAAATTATAAATACAATATGAAAATTTCCAATTAACAGTGGTTCTATTTCGTATATTCGTAATGTTCTTTATTAATTAAACATGTTGTATTTTTACTGTTCTAACTGTTGTTTCGTACTGATTGCTCATCAACAAAGGCCAGTACTGTTCCAACATGCATCCATGATTAGATATGTTAACAGTGCTGTTCAAGTTGGCCAACTCAGTCAAGTTTAACTGAACAGGTGGTCAACTCAGTCATGTTGAAATCTGTTAACAGCCATAAAAGAACTGTAAAAATTTCACGGTTACTTTACCTAACACCTCGTACTGAGGTATGTACATGTACACTAAACAAAATACCAAAATTGTTGAAAACGCGACAATAGTGTAGAATTTGATACCTATATTAAGTATCGGAAAAAGCTCGTGACAGCTAACATAGCAATTATTTATTTACATATTCAACCCATGGTTCTTAGTAAAATTTTAAAGAGCACCATATTGCCCTAGTCCATCGCTGGTTTTTGCTTGTGCTTGCTTGTACCTGGTTTGGCCGTCTACTTGCGATATTTATATAACAGATTAGATTTTGCCGTGCGTGTGTACTTTTAATACATCACAGATGATGTCATAGTATGGCGCGCCAAAACGGACAAAATTACGAAAATTTAAATATATAAAACAAAACAAACGTATTACGAAAAGACAAGACGAAACGCCCAAATATAAAACCAAAATCCAAAATTATAAAACAAATATTTAAATATAAAACAAAATTCTTACTTATGCGACTATTTAAAATAAAACAAAACTTTTATTCATGAAGCGGAAATCTTTTTTGCGACGAAACATAAAAAGTTAAAACGAAACGTTCGTTTATATTACGAACCTTTTTTTTTAGAAAACGAAACATTTCCATAAAACGACAATTTGCTCATATTAAACGACATTTTTTTAACTTTTTTCTACAAGGCGACATTTTTGTCAAAGTAGCCACTGGAGCGCGTTCGATGAATTAAACATAATTGAGACATAATTGACATGATTGATAATGAATTCACGCACAAATTTACAGTCTTTGTCCAATCTTGTTCAAGCTATAACTCAGCTAACAGACAACAACACCAACGTGGAACCAGGCGGACGTCAGAACAATAGCAATGCAGATTTTGAATCTACATTGAGGTCTTTATTTCCGTCAACAAATGATCGTCCTTCGGCTTCAAGACAACAGGCTACTAATGTTGATGGTACTACACCGAATGCTGCAACACGTTTTAACGCAAGCAGAAACTACAGTAACAGAGGGAAAAAGAGGTCACGGTCAATAAAAGATTGCGCAAACAAGAAAGCAAAAAACGACCCCCGCACTATTCTGAAGGATGTAATATTAATACCCTCCTCTAAGCAAACGAAAATTCCACGTGGCCGAGAAAGAGAGGCGACATTTGAATTTAGTCCTTCCATGAGTGAAGAAGAGATCAAAACACTACTTGAAGATACGTTTGATCACAAGTTTTCCAGTTCTAGCAGCCCTAAATTTGAATTTATGAGAGCTGTACACAGCAGACTAATCTGCCTGGAAACTGAGGGAAGTCCACCATGTGATAGGAGACTTTTAAAGCACGTATCTGGTCAAGGACCAATATATATATATATATATAAGGGCAAAAATGACATTAGTCCATCAATACAGAGTTTTGTCAACCTTAAAGTAAAAAGCAGTGATGAAGATATTTCTAGTGATGAGAGAAACAGCATTTCCACAATATCCATGTCTAGTAAACCCCAGCCCAGCTCCAGACACCAGTATTTCGGATGTTGCCCATTGCTCATCAGCTGTGTCTTGCCCCACTTGTAATGGCAGGTTCAGTGTTGAAGAAATTGAAGAGCATGCAAATTTATGTTTGGATGCAGCTTGGACTGGAACTGAACAACAGTATGTAAACCTGATGTCTGATGTTAACTCCCCTGATGATGGCACTTGTGGAGATGTGGATTTAGAAGTCATTGAACCCACTTTGATTGATGAAGCCCCCAGGAGAGAAACCTTGCCTGATGATGCTCATGAATTGCGACGGTTGCTCATTACTGAAATAAAAAGCCTTGAAAGCACAATTTGGGCAAAACAACAAACCGGCTAAGTGTCCAAAGAATAAGTGTACTGGATGACTATTTGAGCAAACGAGTGAGGTGTTCTTGGTTTTCCCCAAGCAATAGAATAAAAGTTGTGTATATTGGGGAACCCGCCATAGATGACGGTGGTCCAAGGCGTGAATTCTTCTCTGGTAATTATGCTGTTATTAACAATTTAATAATACCTTAAGTAAAATTTGATTTGGCAATATCAAATCACCTTAGCTATTACTATGTTTTTTTTGTAGATGTGCTTTTGTTGTTACGTATGCGTCTTTTCAGTGAGAATGGAATGCCCCTGGAAAGCACAATGGCGCTAACACAGAATTTGTTTAAGCATGCTGGAGAATTAATGGCGATGTCCATCCTTCAGGGTCGCCCTTCACCAAACTGCTTGTCACCAGTTGTCTATGACTTAATGAGCCGTGGTCTTGCAGAAACCAAATTGTGTTTGGATATGGTTGAAGACAGCAATATGAAAGATGTTGCCTTAAAGGCAATGAATAAATAAGAGTGTGCTAGAACAAAATATTACAATGGTGTTATTGAAATTGTGATTCCTTTAAACAATTATACATTGAGAATGGTGCCAGATTAAGGCACAAGAAATATTAGCATAAAATCAGAGCAAGCAGCTAATTTTTTTTGTGGCAAAGAGCATATCTTTGTTGCCAGGCAGCAAATTTTCAGAAAATTTCTATTCATTGTTGATCTCCAGAGAGATTAAATTTATTGAGTTACCTGATACCAAATCACAGTAGCCTTTAAACAATAGAACTTAACTGGCTATTTTACTATTTACATTTAAGGAGCAGTTACATATGGTGACCTTTGCTCTTTATTGGTGGAAAATGATGTTCTAGATGTTCTTGGAAGAATAGGTGACAGAGGTGTACCTAGCCAAGAGACCCTGTTATCCAAGGATAAATTGATTAGGTATGTATACTTGTGGAATCAAAAATAGATGTTGAAATTGGGTTTTTTTCAGTTTATCAAAGTGGCTTAATTCAGTGAAATTATTGACTGCAGGTTTGAAATGAAAAATTTAACACTCTATATTAAAACAGCAGACAAAAATTATGCTTATTGGTACCTTATTAGTAAAATATGCTAGAAAAATGATCAGTCATTTATATGGCAACAGTAATGTTTCATACTGTTATAAGGTCTTTGTGTTTTCCCAACAAATGGGTCAATTTTGTAAAACGTCCCATCTATTTATTAAAATTTTTCAAAAATGTTGTAATCGCACTTTTGCAAAAAAATGCTATTTTAGTATGTTAACCCTTTAACGACAGGGCTTTTCGAAATTATCTAGCAATAGACAGTGTAAAATCACCTGGTGCTGGGATTTTGTGTACCGTAGTTGTCCAATTACCCGGTAATTACAAGTTTTTATCACTTAAATGGTAGAAATTTTTATTGTCTATGCCCTGGAACAAAGTTTTGCTTCAATCTATTATATAGGTCAATCATAATAAAGTCATGCATTGAGCCTAGGTTGGCAATGATTAAGCAACTGGAGTAAGGTCTAATGCTTTGCGGTGTTCTAGAAAAGATTCGTAACCATCCTGCTCTTTTTAAGCCAGTGTTTGTTGAAGATGAAACCTGTGCGGTGAGATCAGATGAGCTGCTGGATTCTCTTATGGTTTGCTTTGGTGAAAAACAACTTGAGAAAGAAGCTGAGGCTAAAACATTCAAATATTTTAGTGAATTTGTGGATGAACTTGGCTGTGTTGGTCAGATACTATATAAGTTTTTCGACATACAGTCATACATCATGTCTGGCAGCATTTAACATTGCCCTGGACCACTCCTATTCCACAGAATACCAAACCCATGCTGTCTTATCTTTGCAACTTAGGCATCTTTAAAACTCAGCAGTATTTAAAAAATTCTGATATTTTATGTAATTATTGTTTTTAATAAGAACTTGTTTTATTTAGATATTGAAGAGCATGACTTACAACTCAAGCACCTTTTAAGATTTATAACAGGTTCATACACACACACACACACCTCTTGGATTTCCAGAATCACTAAAAGTTAAGTTTGTGCATGGTTGCCCTGACAATTGCAAATGTCGCCCAACTGCCTCAACATGTCAACTAAGTATTCACCTTCCAGTACATGCTAACTCTATTCAGAGCATGAAAGAATTGATGACATCTGCCCTGTTGGAGGGATTTGGGTTTGGCAAAATATGAATGGTTCTGTCTCTTCCTGATATGCTTGTTTGAAGTTGATTAATGTCTAAACGTTGCTGTTTTCAAACAAATAAACCCTGGTTAATTTTTTCACAGAACTAGTTAATTGTCTTACTTTTTGTATGTGTATATGTGTAGATGTATATGTATATATATGTAGGTGAGTAATAAGTTCAAAATCATATGAGAAGAGTGCTCAATACCGAGGTAGAGTTTAATAGTGAGACAAAAGAGCAAACTTGGTTTATTATATAAACATTTTAATATTTATGATTGAAATATTTATGGAATAAACCAAGTTTTGTCTCGCTTATATTATGTGTATACCGTAAATCGCCGACTATAAGCCCATAATATAAGCCGCACCAGCAATTTTTGCCTGTTTTTAGAAAAAATCTGTATATAAGCCACAACTTACCATAACCCACACTAAAAAATGAAAAAATACAAAAAAACGCACCTAAATAAGCCACCCAGCAAAAAACAAGTAAAACTGGCTACAATACTGGAATAAATATATTTTTAAATGTATTTTTTGTAAAATAAAGTTTTGCAGATTTGATCCTTTCATCTACAGTTTGTTTTTTCAGTGATTATTGCAGTATCATCTGCAGTGCATTGCATGTATTTATATAAAGTTTTCCATGCTCATTATCTTCCTCTAAAGGATTGACTAACCCTGATAGAATTATCACTAGTTTTTCCGATAACACAATTGTCGAGTCAGGAATTTCTACATGATTAACAGTTTGTTTTTGAGGTAAAGGACCATCATCATCAACTCCATATGAGTTTACGTCCAGTGTTGCTGGGTCAACAACTTCACGAATAGTTTCATGGTTTGAATTTGCGAACCTATGAAACCCTTCAATCCACAGCTGGTAAGGAGTCCTATTAGTCTCACTGGATAATGAGTGATTGTTCCATTGTGTAGTGAAAAGTAAGAGGGCTCGATTAATTCGTGGTTTGAACACATAGTGTAAAGCAAATAATTGTAAGTCAAAGTGAAATAACTTGTGATATATGTATTAACATCCTTCCACAATCTTTCAATCCTCTGATTGTGCACAGACAACCCAGTTATAAAAGGCTTAGCATCTTCACCAAAATGATGAAGCATCCATCTAGCCACATCCACATTTTCTGTTCCTTGATCACTTCGGATTCGACGGGGACACTTGTATATTTGCATACTTTCCAAAAATAGCTTAAACTCTGTACTACTTCTGTTATTAGTTGAACAGGCAATGTAAACAACTGTTCTGGAAAACCCATCAATTCCTCCATGTATCACCAATCTCCAACGGATTAACTTGTGGTTCCCATCAATGTGCCTTTCATAAAAAAGTAGAATATTAATATTCTGTGCTACAGTACTGTATATACGAGAACAATATTATAGTGATGATGTTAATCCTTTAACGCCTATTGGTCACCTTTAGTATTTTACTCTAACGCGAGACGATTTTACTTGTCAATGTGGAAAGCCCGGGCGATAAAAGGGTTAAACATTATCCTAAATATAAAATAAAACAAATTCCAAAGAACAAACTCTTCTAAGAAGTACATTCGCATATTACGTCTTTCTTTGCGAATTTAAAACGATATTCGCCTCATCTTCGCAAAGGGTGCGTATATTGAAAGAACACATAGTCAGGTTTTTCTGGTTAAATTGAGTGTGTTGACATTGCATTACACCAGAATAGCAATAGCCAATTTTAACTCTTACGTGACTAATAAAACATGGATTAAAGAATTTCTTCATAAAATGAAATAATGAATTGACAACAAAATCGCATAGTGTACACATTCGCGTATTGAATTTTCTTTTGCGAATTTAAAACCATATTCGCCTAAGTTTTGCATCAGGTGCGTATATTGAAATAAATGCGTCGAGAGGTTTCCTCGGTATATATTGAGTGTACTCACATAGAATTCCGCGGGAATTACAATATCTCGTCACATATTATTATTATTATTATTTGGGCGAATCATTTACATACCTAGGAAAAGATTTCAATTATACAAAGAGCGCAGAATCAGTTAAAAAAGAATTGGAAAATGAAATAACATAATATCTAGAAAAAATACATAGTCTACCTTTTCATCCATGGTCTCAATAATTGCTATGTATGTGTGTACTAAAATCCGATGGAGACTGTCTATCAAATTTCCTCCACTTGGATATTCCAAACCTTGGATGATTAGATCATGTTATGTAAAGAAATCAACTCAACTTAGCTCTAGCATGTCTCAGCTGAGTATTAAAACTTTAACTGAGCTTTGGGAATCTACATTCCTCCCAAGCATTAGAAATGAATTTAAGTTAGAGATAGATCAAGTACGATCTGAACTAATTAAAATTAAGGACAAGTTTACTGAAATTGAGCAGTCGCAAAAGTTTCTCTCTGATGGCTACGATAATATTCTTCAAACGCTTCAGGCAATGAAGAAGGATATTCAAAGTTTTTCGACTAAAGTCAAGGATCTTGAAAAGCGAGCAACGGATATAGAAGAGTCACAATATAACATGGAAGTAGCTTTAGATGAGCTTCAACAATATATTCGACGTGACTGTGTGGAAGTGTCTGGTATTCCCGTCCTCCCTCAAGATAACCCGATCAAACTTGCTGTTGAACTTGGAAATCTTTTGGGGTGTAGTCTTACAGAAGAAGATATTTCTACAGCTCATCGACTCCCTAGTACGACAAAGAATAAGGATAAAATGATTATTAAATTTGTGCGACGTGAAGCAAAGGATATTTTCTACAAGGGTAGAAATCGGCTTGTTGGAAAAACAACAAAAGACCTGCCATCGGTCTCTCGGGAGCTTGGTAAGAATATTCATAATACGAATAAAATTTTTATTAATGAGTCTCTGACTTCGTACCGTAAGAGACTGTTTGGTCGCATTAATGAATTCCGTAGAACTCATAAATGGAAGCACATATGGACAGCTAATGGTAGAATCTTGTTGCGTGAAAACGATAGCACTAGAGTATTCAGTTTCACGACCTTGGAGCAGTTTGATAGCTTCAAATCATAACTTAATTAATACAGTTTTAAATATGAATAATATTTAGACTGTTTTAATAATGGCTTGTATTTCTAATTCAAATAATACGTTATGCAATTTACCGTTTTTCAATTTACATAATAAGGAATTTAGCAGCTTATTTGGA
>JAOBAZ010038117.1:0-12661 GCA_026546875.1 Pteroeides caledonicum | reverse complement strand
CTAAATCCATCCTTCAAGACGCGTCTTTGGCGAACAAAAATGTTTGGCGTTCGTCAGATTAACTCCGCGGTCCCCAAAATATTTTTCTTTTGTTCATTGTTATTCTATTGTTTTTGCTTTATTCTTTGACTTGATATCGTTTGCAACTACTTCAGACTCCCAAAAACATTAATTGGCACAGTGTACCGACTAATTAAAAATCATCGTGTTTTTCACCAATCAGAATCGAGTAAAATTGACTACTATGATATTAATATACTTATGATTTATTATCTTGTAGGCTTACTGGCCAACATGTATGAACAAGTATCGGAACTTATGAACACTCACTTTGTATAAGTTACGTTGCTTGAAGAAAAGTTGTCTGGAGTCAAGCTCATGGTTGCTGCAACAGGAAAGGAAGTCGATAATGACCTTATTTGGTCACAGTCATACACCATATTTGGTCATTGTCGTCACACCACGATTCCCGCGACATATATCGCTTTTTTACTGTTTATGAAACAAAAATTACATTGGTTTGGTACCTTTCGTGAAAAATAGCATATATTTATCATTTTCCTTTTTTCTCGGCGTGTAAAACAAGTGTTCCGATGGCAAAAAGGCTTTTCGTGTCAATTTTTATGACCTCTACGCGAACTAAAAAGAAAGAAAGTTAAAATGTAGTTTTCGTTTCATAAAGGTTTTAATGAACGCAGACGACTGACCGCACAGAGTTACGCTGGATGTATACTTTGGTTTGCGGGCGCTGACTCGGGCTTGCAGGTCTCTAGGATCTGCTGGGCTGAACCCTTTATTTAGATATGATGTAAATAGATTTTAATCTTAATATATTAGTGATGGAGGACGTGAAATTTAATATATCTATATATATATATATATATATAGTATTTACTGGTGTGAGTTTTTAGGATATGTAATGTAATTAAAACTTGATGGAATTTTAAAGGTTCTTTTAAGACCCTAAAGACCTCAAGGAACCTCAAGAGTTCTGTCAAGAATTAACCTTTGTGTAACTGATATGTTTAGAAATAAATTATCAGGCGTTAGATGGTAGGATTTTGCTATTTTTATTTTTTGTTTTTGTTTTGTTGCAAGTTGTACAAGTTGTTGTTGGTTTTTACGATAACTTGCAACAAGTATTTAATGCTCATTAACAGAACGCCAAGTCCGTACGCTAAAATGTTTAGCTTGAGATCTTTTGAGTATAGACCAACGTAAGGGCGAGGAATAATTTCATTAAAACATGCGTTGTTTTTGTACGGGTCCGTATGGGAAAATACGGACCTGCACGTTTGCCAATCAACGTTCAAATACGCCAGTTTGGACTCGCAAGACATATATGATAAGAGTTATTATTTTGTATGTATCCCCCTCGCTGAAATTAGTGATGATTTTATATTGTCGCCAATTAAGCTGG
Source organism: Pteroeides caledonicum (assembly GCA_026546875.1). Lineage (NCBI taxonomy): Eukaryota > Metazoa > Cnidaria > Anthozoa > Scleralcyonacea > Pennatulidae > Pteroeides > Pteroeides caledonicum. Next base: position 11,241 of record JAOBAZ010038117.1, on the reverse strand, counting down.
GGAACGAATTCAAGGCCTGTAGCAAGCTGTAAGACAGTTGGGGGCGGGGGTAAGACCGTTCTGAAAATTACTATGTTCAGAACGGTGTTATGAATAGAAAGCATAAAGGAGGAAACACGTTTCATGAAATTTTGATTGTGATGTATGTGCTCAACCATATTACTCTATCATTTCATACAACATGGTTTTCTTATGTAAGAAGTCGTGTTTGATCACTCCAAAGCCCTCTATTGAGAGAGTTGAGTCATCTATTGTTAACAAATCCTTTGAATTTAGTCGTTTTTGGATCAAAAATGGCGGCGATCTATTGTTTTGTTTTTGTATTCCACTATTTTCGTTCCAACTTGAAAACAATAAATGTCCTAACTCTCTCTTAGAGAGCTCTGGATCTCGCTACATCCTTTCATTCAAATTATGCTTGCAAAGGAAGCCGTTCAGTGATCCAAAGATCAAACACTTAGATTTTGACAGAAGCTTTCATCTTCTTAGTTAATCCTGGATAAGTAATCGCGGAAGTCTAGATTGAGAGAGATTTGCTAAAACCCTCCGAGGACGTATCCTGAGGTTAACTTGGGGTAAAACTTCATGCATAACATTAGACTGAGTCATCATCACCAACCTCATTCTCAAGTTCTCTCAACCATTAGGCATCTTGACGGTATTTTTAGAAGCAAAGCTTTTTATGTTTTTTTATGTGTGTTTTTAAATTATATAATAAACTTTAAATATATAATAAAAGTTCATTTTGCTCTCTATAAGTATGTTTTATCCTAAATAAATGACGCTTTTCACATAAGGGTATGTCGAAAAAAGACATGCTTTGTGTGAGACACCCAGACATACTTGGACAAATTATGAACTCAGGGTAATTATTGTATCTGCACAAAATGTTCTTTGGTTTGTCAGACGCGGAAAACGAGACATTTAAAACCCACAATATGACATACTTAGAATCGTATCCGGGTGCGCTATTGGTGCAAACTTTTCCTAAACGAATCACGGAATATAACAGAAGTATAGGTAAAATAGAAACAGTGTAATGGTCGTTTATATCAATGTTAAAGTTCTTTTTACAAAAGCATCGTCGCATACTTTCTGTGTGTAAGTGACGTATACTCAGGGCCACCTCTCGTCCCTCCCAATAAATCTGGGCTCCCGATACTCCTGGTTCAAGATTCAAAAATAGCAATGGGATTGTTTTTAAGATTGTGGCAACAGATTTACTGGTTGGCAACCTACAGGGGGTTGTACCTACCCATGTATTTGAGGACTGGGACCTAATTACCCAATTCAAAATTGATAATTTCCTGAAAACGTATGGACATATACATTTCAAAACATTTTGTTACTCTGCTAAACTTTCGGCGCTTTTCCGATTGTAACCATTTTCTTTTTGTAACCTAGGAGTGCACTACTGCATTTTTCTATCGAAGACTAAGTCTAGTAAGACAATTTAAAGTGGTGTACGCTGGTTTTAATTTTTTCTGTTAACTTGGCTATGCGAAGAGGTAATTTTCTGACCTATATATTGAAGTTTTGACTATGAATAACTCTGCTTTAGAACCCAGACGCACATGTATTCTTGTTTAAACTGCTTTCGCGAATTTGTCATCTTTCATTTCAACGGACCAATAAAACATCTCAATTTAAAAGCAGTCCGTGGACAATGTCGCGTTTGGACAAACATAAAATACCTAGTTTAAAAATACGTACAATGTAAGAACCTTGATTATCTATAAACTAAACTATGTTTATATTTTTAGATTTATCTTTTAATTTTCCTTCGACATCTGCCATGTTGCCCAGTTCTAAAAAAAAACGATATCTCCGGGACAGTATTATCTCCGTGGGAAAAAAGTAGAAGTTGTACTTTATCTGATATTTTAAAACAAGTTGTTCGTGTTGGCCGTTTGTGCGGAACGTAACTGATGTCTGTAAATAAATATGTGCACGTAATATTCGCGTCGCGTTAGGTTTCTGAAAAAACTAAACAAGGAAGAATTTTTGGGGGGAAATGTGAGATTTTTATGTTCCTTCAAATGTTTCTTCGTTTGTCTACCTGGTGGTTTCAGTTGCGTGCGTTTTTGATTGTGATAATGCACGCGCGAAATTTAGTTGGGAGAATTGAGTAAGAGAGAAGCGTGTCACGAGGCCTAGTCAGGTGTCTTACACACTTCTTGAGTATTACAATATAAGCCAAGTTAATACATAAACAATTTTATCTAAAAGATTATTGAAATGCTTACATGTAATTACTGTTTGTCGACCAAAAGAGAATGGAATAAAATAAGGTAAAATGGTACCAGGGAATCGAAGAGGATAGAATGGAATATGGAATGAAATAGTATATGGCATGGAAGAGATTGGAATGGAATAAAGTCTTTCTTTTACAAGAGATGCGTAAAATTATAATGATATGTGCTAAATAACAAGGAAGTTAACCAGTTCCTTCTGTTTACCAATTGCCCAATATGCTCCAAAGTTTGGAATAGTGCTTTTTAAGCAATTTGTTACCACGGAACATCTTACACTGTTCCGAGTTGCAGGCAAGATGGCTTCCCATTTTCTTGTTTTGTTTGCGAAAGATGAAGTTGAACTAATAGTTGTTTATACGATATAGTATTAAATTATTTACAAATTATTAATAATTTTTATATACTACATGTAAATCATTTCATCTTACTGTCGTGCTACACAAAGATTATTTGTTACACAAAAGAAATACTTGGAATGCTACAGATTCTAATAACCAACAGTGGCCTAATTCTGGTTAACACCACACAATATCCATTCCATAACCGCAAAGTAACCGCATTTTTCGTTATATGTTTTAACTTCGAAGAGTTATTATTAGGTCGTGTAAAAAAATTATAGCTAGTCCTATCTCCGTAAAAAATCCATTCTACACTTGCCCAAGAATTTATGTTAAATATACAAACTTGAAGTAAACATGTGATGCTCATTTTCAAATCTGGTTTTAAATGTTATCGTATTTATTGTTATTTATGACATGTATATATACTTGTACATATTGTTTCCCGTTGTCAAAATTTAACAGACCCCTTAATTCGTATACGTACTCCACATATCTCTATATTTCCACGTCAAAGTTATTTAGTTCTCATTATCAATTTATCAACACTGTCGGGACACAACATGGAATTGATACCCCTACTACTAACTCAGGAGACTACAGTATCTCCCATCATGCACAGCTCCCCTTGTATGTCTTGGGTAATGTCTGCCAGTGTCACTGACCTGAAGATAGTGATGTTATTTTAGCCTTTAAAGCCGACAATAATGTGACAACCAATTGTAAGATTTTAACTCGCTTTGTTTATTTAAACTGTGTACTTGAAATACTTTTGATGGCGAACAACTTCCCATACAGTCGGATACCATCTTCATTAGAAATTGCTTAATGTGGACTAGGTCTCCATAGTTTTTGATGAAATTTTCTTACTTTGTTAATGAAACTGAAAACAACTTTTTGATAAAAATTTACACGGTATAAAATTTACATAAATCAAGATTTTCATTCCTAATGTAGACCCAAAACAGCTTTTCTTTATACTTCATACTATGACCACATATTTGGCCAGGGAAGATTTACCAGTTTTGAAGAGAATTGGCCACGTGCAAAAGTTTTCAAGGGAAACTTAGCTAGCGTGTATCACTGTTAAGACATTTCCATAGCGACATGATTATAGCTTAGAAAAGGTCATAATACGCTTATACTTCTCATTAAAACTCCAAAAATAATTTTATTTATAATGGTGTGAACAATTTTTTTTAAGTGGAAAATGTTTATATTTCCCTTAGGTGAATAGCTTAGATTTAAAAATGGTTTACAAGGGGAAACCTGTGGTAGATCGCACATCATGGGTCTCTTTTGACGCGGTTTTTTCGGAATTCATTTAACAGTGAGCGAATTTCCCCCGGAATGTTATCCACTTACCGCAATCTTGACAAAAGGCACAACTTTTTGGCAAAATGCACCAGAGGAAAATCGCTCAAGTAGGTTGTAAATGTAGTTCAAATATAGTTATAAATGTAGTTCAAATGCATTGGTTGTTTCTAGTCCCCCCAGCAATTTTTATGCAATCCACCCCCGGTGTTTAGATAACGAGTACGCTTGCGACATGCGCACTTTGCTTTTCATAGTTCCGGTTTTACGGATTTTTCGTGCGCAGAAAAAAAATTGAAAAAAAAGTTAATTTGTATTCGTGGAACGAAATTGCGCGTTTAAATGTGTTGATGTGCTTGAGTTTAAGCGTGACTAAAAGTTATCATTTTAAGATAAATACATGCTTTTATGTCTGCAAGATTATCGTTTTTGTCAACATATGTGGTATTTGTTTATTGTTTCAGTATGTGATAGTTTTATGGTTTGTCCACGACCTTTGTGTATTTATCATTTAAAATGTGTATAAATAATGGTGGTGAGATACCCAGTGTGTTTGTTTTGTATACTTAGCAGCCTATTTTATTTGATGGAAGCCGCTTTTAGGATTAAAGAATTATAGTTTTGAAGTTGGCAAAGTACTGTCTTCTCTGCTTGGAATGGGAGGGGGGTGGACGGTTGGGGATAGCTGATGACGTAGTATTCTAACCCACGAAAGGTGAATTTTGCCAAATATATTCCTCAAACGAGCCGCACATTTCTCCTGGTCTGTATCGATAAACCTCGATAATATATCTGTTCTCGTCCCTGAAGAAGCATGGCTAGCTTAGTTTAAAAGCTTTTCTTGAGCGACAGAACAATTCAAATTTTAATCACTTTTGAAACTCAAGCACTGGGTTTACTGAGTCAATCCATTCTAATCTGTCAACTTGGCTACCGACAACTGGCGGTGCAAGTATAAACTGGTGAGTCGTTTTATATTTTGTCATTTTAGTTTGGTACTTATTGTTGTCTTTGATGGTTTAATATGTACATACAAGACCACATACGTACATTACATAAACTTTGGCGAAGCTTTTCGAGGTGTGAACAGTATTTTGTTGTCCAAAAGCCGGACAACCCAGAGACCGTTGCATGGAAATGGTCTTTGTCTCTGTTTATGCCACGCGTCCGTTTAAACAAGAGTACACGAACTGCTGTTGGTTTTAACGGTTTTTCTGAGCAAAATCTTACAAATACATAGTCTTGTGTGTCATGATAAAGCAATTAAGGTCTCACAAGCTACCCGTCGTGTCTAATTGCTAGACACGAATCCCTCGTTTAGCTTGTCGACAGAAATGTGCTGCTTTTTAGTAAAATACCTTTGAGCTTGGTTGCAAACTCGTTAAATTCATGACAGACAAAACAACTGGGTATGAAATAGGGTTTAATGTGTAAAACGCAAACCATATTGGTGGGCTGCGCAGAAACAGTGTTTTCCAAACGACGGTCGACAATCATATTCATGTTCGTCTGTCAACGTGATGATTTTTAAGCCGAGCAATTCAATTTATAAATTAGCCGGGTTTTGTTGTACTCAGTACTGGTTCAAGCCATGAATAGATGAACTGTCTGATTACAATAGCGCATTGAAATCGTAACTAAAATCATCTGGGCAACGTTGGAAGTCAATTTAGCGTTAAGGTAAATGTTTTTGGTCTTTGAAAGGTCAAGTAAACTTCCAAAAATATTGAAAATCGCTAAAAGGATTTACGCGCAAAGTTAATTTGTGTATAGGCTGGTTTTGTTTGTCGCATTTAGTGACATGAATTTCAGCAACCAAGTTTTTACAAGACTTGGGCTTTTTCGACAGCATTTTGTTGTGGTTTGATTTGTGGGCAATTTGACCTTAGCGTGATTTTGCTATCTTTGTTCAATTTGCGCTCCCAAGTGTTATAATCTAATTAATACATATATATATACTTATCAAAACATGGCGTCTCTCACGATAAAAAGCTGACTTACAGCAACAGGGTACTATAGGGTTTCAAGTGCGCCTTTAGCGAATAAAATTTGCGCGTTTCCTAAACCAAAAACAAACACTCCATTTTGTTATTTCAACGGTTAGGTTAATCATATCAAGAATAAACAGGGAAGTTAGTCGCGAATCGTTAAAGCTACATGTTGTAAATTAACACTGCGCAAATATTTGTCTGCTTGTTATTGAAGAGCCCAAGTGCGGGATCAAATGTTTAGCCTTTAATGTGAAAGAAGCTGTTTAAAAGCCACACATTTCTGGCAGCCTAGTCAGGAGTCCTACTGTGCTTAGACTAATTGGCGCGTTTTATCACGATCACGAAATTATTTTCTATCTGTTGTTTTGAGTTGATCAGGGGGGCGTGGGAACTGTATTTTCAGAACTAGTAGATGGTAAGTCTCCACTTCAGGGATAGGGCATTGTTTAAGAAAAATGTTTTCATGTTTCAAGTACAAGATAAAAGATTCTACTCAATACAAATCTCTTGGAAATGAACTGTTGCTTGGAAATGTTATTTTGGTCAGTTTTAATAAATAAATAGATATTTTTATTCACCAAAAAAGCCTTCTTCTGATAATTTTACAGCAGTGGTTAATTTTAATTAGTCTTTTGAATGAATTTGGGTCACGATTTGTGAAAAAGGTGAGAAAATTCAATGAAGGAGTATAACTGACTGGGTAAAATTAGCGAATTAATGGTTCTTTTATTATTATTTGTGAACTTTGTGAAACAAATATATGTACCTGGTTTAAAACAACATATAGAAAAAGATGTGCTTATAAAATGTTCAGTGTTCATAAGTAAATAAGGGGAGATTAAAGAGTGAGAGTAAATGGAAAGTGTCATGTCTTTGTTGATTTTAAATTTACAAATGAAAAACCTTGTTTTTAAATTTACAAATTTGAAAGAAAAAGTACTTTGAAGGTGTTATAGAATGGACCTTGATAAAATAGATGACAAATGTTGAAATAAATTTTGAATTTTGAAACTTGTAATTTTGAGTAGATTCTCTTTATGCATGTGGCAATCAGAAAATGTTTTGGCTGTTTTCATTCCATGTGTGTCTAAGTCTAAGATGTTCCTCTCTTTCGGTTAAGGCACTATGAGGGGGTCAGGTCAATGAGTGACCCCCACTTTTTTAGGAGTACAAGGGAAATTTTGATGGTCAAAAGTAAGCTCAAGAATTCTGGGAATGATATTTCAAGGACTTTAGGTTTTCAAATTTTCTAGTGGGTCATCTTCCCAGACTCCTCTTGGTCACTTTTCAATAAAAACAACTTCCCTACCTGGTTGCAACCTTGATTAAAGTATAGGAGATCTCAGACATGCACAATAAAGAAAACAGCAAAAACAGTATAGGGGTGTCACACATGTAACAGGAGAGTCGCCTGGATTAACGACCTTTTAGAAGGAAAATTTAATAAATAATAAATAAACTACTTGTTTTTTATCCACTGTCGAAGTTTTAAAGATAGAGATCACTGGAATAAGACAGGATTGTGTAATCGCCAAGGAACTTGATCAGAATCATTTGACCAGTGTAAATTAATTACCTGTGTTTTTTAAGAAGCTCTTCACACATTCTTCCAAAATCTGTTTTACACAAACCAGGTTTTATTATAGTATGAAATCTTATAAAAGTGCCACAACTATGTATATATGTGACAACTTGTATTACTACATGTATCTTTTGTTCTGGAATGTATTGCTAGTGTAAGAGAAATGGTTGTTTTTTGACTATTTTCGGTCACTGGGATCCAATACAGGTTAATTGAGTAATTGGATATATTGATTTAACACTAGATTAGGATTGAATTCTCAAAATACAAATGTAAGTGTATGCCAGCTTTTAGTAAATGATACCATTTCACTTTATATAGGCATAATAAAAAACTTCCAACCAGATGTTTTTATTATTTCTTGTAACATACCATTAATAGATATTACATTGCATTTACGGACACTTAAGTTCTTCATCTTAGATTTCTAGTAAACACTGAATATTATATAGCGTTATAAGAATCGTTATTTTATGACTTGCGTGTTCGAACTGACGTATTTGAACGCTGATTGGCTAACGTGCGGGTCCATACTTTCCCGTACGGACCTCATGTACGGAATCCGCATGAAAACAACAAACTAAGTGAAACAATTTGTGAGTAAAAATTAAACGAAATAACGAAAAATGGCCGGTCAATTATCGTTTATCCGGAGGAACTAACAGACGAAGATGATGTATTAAATGCTACGGAGACAGAGTACACCAGAGAAGGAAAGTAAACCTCGCAACCCCGTCAACAATGTCGTTAGCACTTGCCGTTGTAGTTGAGACATATAATAAATTTCTTATTAACCTCATAACCGCGGTAAAATATTTTGCTTTTGATCTTTTGAGTACATAGTGAATGGATCTCAAGCAAAACATTTTACTGTACGATCTCGCGTTTGGTTAACAAGTAGATAGTATATATAGCTGCAAAGTGTCAGGTTTATAATGTTTGGTCACAGTCAACATGTGGTACAACTGACATGAAGCCAAAAAACCTTTAGTAAAAAAGACTTCTGGATTAAACTCTTACATAGCTAGTGCTTCATGTCAATACATAGTTACTTCCCAGATACACATGTGTCTCCTTAAATGAAATATGAAACAAATAGTTCAGGGAGCACCATTTTTTTTGAAATGTATTTATACGGGTTTTTATATATTTACCACATGTAAATAACAATTACTGAATAGTTAAAACAATCTTCGAGTTCATTTTTGGAATTTACACGCACGAGGTTGCGTAGAAGGCGCGAGAAATTTAAAACCACGATGGGATCGTGACCAGTGCAGTATTAAATTTCTCGTTCCTTGTTCTTCTAAGTACATGTAAATCCTTATAATACACGAACAAAGCGCGCTTTAACCGTCTTAAAAAAAAAACACGCACGGTTATACCGCACAGCCGCGCGTTTTTTTATTAAAACGTCATCACGTGGCATTAATCGACCAATAAGAATGTACGTTTACGAAAAGTGGATATTTATATTGAACAATAATTCACGGAAGTGGAGGTGAATAGTGTCGGATATCTACCGAGACGCGCAGCGTCGAGGTCGATATCTGACACTATTCCGACCCTGAGGTGAATAATTGTTTTAGCATATACCTTCTAAACTATTATTTTATTTCAGTATAGTCATTAATTCATTCAATTTCATCTTTCGTAACCAAAACAAACTGGGAAGCCATTTTGTTTTATCTGAAACTCGGAATAGTGTTGGATATTCCGAGCTAGAGTAACCAATCAAATTGCTTAAAAAGTACTACCCCGACTTTGAGTATATACTAATAAGAGTTATCACACTCAGCGTTTGATCACATAAACTGGACATTTAATTTATTTTTTCCGTAAAATAACAGCACGTCGGTATGAAAGTTCGCGCTTGTAGGTTCTTTGCTGTTTTGTAGAAAATACAACTTCTCTTTTCTTATACATTCTTGATAAACTGACTTCACTTTAGTAGTCTTTCCATGTTAATGTGGCTCGACAAAAATCTCACTTTATATATTTTGTTGCAAATTCACATGTGAAACACATGTGAAGTGATACAGATCACATGTGAACTGGAGGTGATCACATGTGAAATCCGCGTGAGTTATTTATGTTCACATGTTAAATTTTGGTAAGGGGATCTCGGCTTTCCTAAGGGTGGCAGTGAGAAACGAGGAGGGATAGTTCAAAGTTTTGGCAATGACTTTAAGGTGTTTTCTGCAACCTTATAAAAGGCTTACGAAGTTATCCCATGCCAAGGCTAAAGGCTTTACTATCATACCCTGCGCGCAGTCCCAGAGCTTGCGCGGAGACTGGGACTGCGCACAGGCTATGATAGCCCAGTATAGATTAATTAGCACGATTTGTAGTTCTCTGGAGTCTCACGTAAAACTTTCTCCTAAAAACGATTGGAGTTATCTAAACAGAGCGGGAGAGGTGATGATGTATAGATAATTACATGTAGTTGCGCAAATCCACCTAGACATCAAACTCTACCGCTTGTCGCCTACCAAACGTTACATGTTTACTAGTTTTGAGCTTAAGCGAATAGGCATTCCTGACATTTTAGTGTATTTGTTTTGAATACAAGATTATTTTTATCGTTGAGTTCAAGGTTGTACATTTTAGGTCCGTAACAATAATAACTGGAGCTAAGCGAAGTTTCCGGAATTGCAGATAGGAAATACGTACAAAGATAAGACAGTCTTTATCTGAATTCCTGAGCGTACTCAGAGAACGTTTAAACTTTTGATGATCACTGCAATGATTTAGTATATAGTGTTTGTTATATGGGACTGCAGGTGTCGCCGTTAAGTTTGTGTTGCGCAGGAACCAGATCGTTTGCGTAGACGCTTAAACGCAACGTTGAGGTATGTGACGGTATACAGTCTTTTTATCCACGAAGTATAGTTAATAATCGAGAATGGGTTGATTGCTTTGCCATCGAGTTTCCGCACACGTTGCCGCGGTTCTTGGAACGAAAATTTTTTGGCAATGTTTAAGGTTTTCCGAAAACTTTCAAGTAAGTCTTGCTTTGTTTATGGTTCGTTATTGCAGATAAATATATTAAAACTAGACAAACAGTGGGATTAGAAAAAACGCTGTAACGTTGCTTTGAAGATTATGGTTAAATTATACGATTTTCTGGTAATCGCACTCTGATGTTGGAATATCTCTGTAGTTAGCATAAACCTTATGAAATGATAGTTATAAAATAAATTTTAAAACATGGTATTTTCGTCATCTTCTATACCGTCCTGTGATGCTCTTTCCAAGAGCCAGTCAACAGGAGTAACAGTATTATTTAGAAGTATTTACAAAGAACAAAATCAATTACAAACGTAAATTACGCAATATTTCTTAAAACTAATTGATTAATTAAGGGACTGTATCTCATGTTTTCGGAAGAATTGTTCCAACCAATCGCTTTTCTATAGAGCTAATTTTTCATGTAGGTATTGTTATAAGTGACAAATTATAATTGTATATTTACATACTATTTCCCTAACAAGATCCGATTGACCGGCCATTTTTCGTTATTTTGTTTACTTTTTCTCATAAATTGTTTCGCTTAGTTTGTTGTGTTTATGCGGCTCCGTACGGGAAAGTACGGACTCTTACGTTAGCCAATCAGCGTTCAAATACGCGAGTTTGGACTCTCACCACACACACGCACCCACACGCGCGCACGCACACACGCATACACACACACACGCGCCCGCACGCACGCTCAAAATATATTATTCAACTCAAATTCAATTTGCCTAGATAAAACTATG
>JAOBAZ010038006.1:0-12666 GCA_026546875.1 Pteroeides caledonicum | reverse complement strand
AATAAATAATTGTTTTCTCACATATAATAGTGGATAACTATATTATAAAACAATTATACAATTCGCTCTCGTCGCATGTGGCTGATAGCCAACTCGGCTTTTCCTCCGGTCGGCAATCACCTCATATACGACTCAAGCTCATTGTATAATTGTTAAATAAATATATATCAAATGTCTACAAAGTAGGTTTAAAACGATTGTTTATTATAGTTTATTAAATAAATAACCTAAAAGTAAAATATTATTTAAAAAATACACCAACTCAGTATCTGAGATGTTTTGCGATCAATTACTTAGGGGGAGGTCGCTCCTCTGCCCCTCCCCCTGCACGCCACTTTTGTTTCCGTTATGAAAGATTACTCATCAATATTTTTACACGATATTTTTTTTTAATATTCGATGTTTTGTTCAAACAACTTATTTATTCTTAAACATCCTAGGCCTCTTTTAAAAACTACTTACTTGAAGTGGTTGAAAGTTCACTAAGATAACTTAGCCCAAGCTTCTTCGTAATTTCTCCGAATAAGAATTCTATACCATTTGTCTTATAAGGCTAAAAGAAAAAAGCATTTTGAGTTTATTTTATCATATAGCTTCATAGAGTTTGTTAAAAGTAGTAATAAACCTTAAACTTTTAGCTGTATTGTTAACCTGTATTGGTAACCCTTTTGTGACGGGAAACAACTGAAATTGTCTGGTATTAGCCTACGTAATATAACAAGAAACAAATGCCGTCGGGAAAGAGTTAAAATATATGTACTATATGCTATATACTGTATATTACATGTACTATATGCTATATGCTATACACTGTATATTATATGCTATATATTATATATCGCACTTTGATTGAGAGAAAAACGTAAAAACGTAGTGTTTATTAATTACAACTGACTCTTAACACTTGTTAAGCTACCTAACTCACTCTCGTTTACCAGCCAACTCAACCATGCACACTCCCAGTCGTTAACAGCGGGGCTTTGTTTATACGTGTACATATGCAAGCTGAAACAGAAATATATTTGAATGCCCCCAAACTGTACTTGCCACTACCATGACCATGTAATGGTCTTAAAACAAATCGTAATATTATTACTGTTTATGGTTAACTAGCCGTACATACTATATAACACAATAATCTAACATTATTACCTTATATTGAAAGAGATCTTACGACTTTTCTGTTTTAAAGTGACGTAAAAGTTGTAAAAAAATAGTTGTAAAAATTTGCCAAGATCAAACCAAAGATAAAACAGAGAGAAACTGATTTGCGCGATTTCACTAATATTTGTATTATAGTGTTAATTCCAATTGAAGTTGAAAACTGTTTTAGCCCGGCCGAAAAATACTAATCTTTCTTGTTTACTAACTTTAGTTTAGTTCCAAACATACCTTACTGCCGATCGACGGGAAATACGTAAAAGATGCGTAAGAATCATTTACTGAATTCTCACTGCAACTTGGCTTATTTTCATGTTCTCTTTGATCTGTGAGTTCTTTTGCTTTTGGTGTGAATTTGTCGTATTCTTTTGGCAAGGAGCATTTTTTATCTTGAACTGCTTTGAAGACAACAAATATCAGAAGTCCAACCACAACCACTGTTATCAAAATTTTCCACAATAAATCTTTAAAAAAATATTATTTATCAGGATAATATATAATGGTATAAAATTTATAATAATATATAATTATTTATAATTTATCATTATATATATATATATATATATATATATATTGTGTTATTCAGTTACAGAAATAATAACTCATGTATCCTCACTTACCCCAATTTAAAGTCTTTTTGTTTTCTGGTGGTCGTTCTCCTTTTCCCGATAAATGATCGTTAACCCTCACAAATGTACTTGGGTTTGTCGTCTTCTCTGTCATTTCGTATGTTTTGTTTGTCATTTTTTTGACCTATTTCAATAAAAGTAATTAATCCTTTAAGTCACAGCTTAAGTAAATTAACACGATATTCCTTGTACAAAGAAACGTCCAAAAAGCGTCTTTACACTGGTTTAGGATGAGGCCTTACAAAAAGACTCGTCTCTCGCAGTTTCTTCCTTATAGTTTCTTCCTAACTCACTGTGTTTCTTTATTTCTGCTGCACTTCTTTCTCTGTCACTCCCCCATGATCCCGCCTTCTCGCGTTTCTTTTACATTACTTCTTTCTATTTCATTGTTGCATATAGCAGATAATTCCTTGCAGTGGCTAAAACAACTAGTATAGCCCATGTTAGTTATATATATATATTGCCAAACAGAATGAACGAACTAACTTCAGACATGTAGACACAAGACTTGTAGTTTCATGCAATGCATAACATCAATATAATGAATAACTTACCAAGTTATTTTGATCTAATGTTTTTAAATGATTGCAATGTTACCTCTCCAACTGTAATGTTGTTTTTACAACTATGATATCTCTCGTCTTTTATATATAGCAATGGATATTTGTATGTAAACGTTACTCTATTGTTTCAAACGTGCTGAAAGCAGCGACATGTAGCAGGAAACAAACTACTCCAGAGACGAGTCTCATTTAAATGTATTAATATACAACAAACAAAGACATAGCACGCCACTAGCGTAAATATGGACTAAATTATCACAGCATGAAGTGATATGGCAATAGTTTAAAAAATAATTTAAAAAATACGTTAGCATTGCATCCATTTGTGCGTTATACAATCATATTTTTTTATATTTACGATAACTTGTTACACATCATTTGTATTGACGCAAACAACTACCTTGCTTGTATGTCGCGTAGTCAAAGTTAGAAAGCTCATATCCGGTGTTTACTTTACTATTTTTTAAAGTAATGTGAATAACTTCATTACTATCTAAAGAAAACAATACTCTAAAAAGATTTGAATTCTTATCTCGTTAAATATTGATACAAGGTTGCTATAAATCATATGACCCCAACCAAAGTTACATGTAGCAAATGTGCGAGAGCCTAGTTAGGAAACTGGGTATGAGATCGGCACGTGCATTAAAATGAATTAGTCAGATTCACTGGGTTAATTTTTCTGATTTTTGTAATTTTTTGTGGATCAAAATTGTAATAGAGGTTAATACTTTTTATTTTTTTACACAAATAGAGTGGCAATGTAAATAGAAATACCTTGTTTTATATGGTTGTGGTTTGTTGAAGAATGTTTTAATAAACATTTAAAAAATGTCCGAGTATATTGGCCATGAACATGCTCCTAAAAACTCTAGCATCCTGCAGCTGGCAAGTGGTATGTTACCAAGTTAATATTGACATATTCATGTAACAATTTTTATTACATTTGTACTAATTTCTATAACATTTGTACCAATTTCTTTAACATTTGTAACAATTTATTTAACATTTGTAACAATTTATATGGCATTTGTAACAACTCATTATATGATCGATGTTATACGAACTAGCTAAACTGAATTCGTCATAAAACCCGTAATTTCTGGAAGACGGAATGACCAAGTTAATGTTATGTATGATTGTTACATATCTAGTGAATGTCTTGTAACAAAATTGTTATATTAACATCCTTGATATGTATTGTGAATGTAAACGCTAATCACCAATGTAGTTTTTTCATTTTTAAAGTTCAAGGCGCGATAACTTTAAGAAATTTCTTTGAATGGCTACAAAAATCTTGTGTTAGCCAACATGAATGTCAAAGACAACAATGTCCTGTTTAGAAGATAGAGGGTGATAAACTAAAATAAGGCACGTGCTAACTTGCAGTTCCTTCCTGCCTAGTTCATCTTTGCGTCAACCACAACTTACAAGGTTCACAATTGATAATACAATTTAGTCGTTTGAAACAAAATTTATTAAGTTGTTAAGAAAAAAAACTGTTGAAGACAGCAACAACTTGAGTGTTTTTTAAACTTATTTAATTCTATAGTTTTTATAAAACTTTATGTAGTAAAACGTCCTGTTACGGCGAAGTAATTAAACGATTGCGCATAAAAATGGCGCATACTGAAGTGGGCCGGAAACTGAATTGATTTCTTAACATGTGGCTGGACCTGTAGTGTTACCAAATTTGGAAATGGAAATAAAGATGTAAATAAAAACGAGCATCTTTCCTTAATGTTAAATAAAATCATTTTTAGTCCCACTTCAGAATGCACTGTTTGGATACGCAATTAAAACCTTGATGTTTACTAGTAGAGGATACTGGAGACACAGCACCCCAAAAATCATTGGTGAGCAGTGCCTCTCCCGAGTTCTTTCACCACTCTACATGACCTAACATATTTGAGTTTGAAGATGATGAAATAACAGTATTGAAGAAGATACGTTTTAACAACTAGGAATATGATTGGTCTACGAAGCATATTTTTGTCTGAGTTGAGCATGTGTTAAACGTAATGTTGATTCGACATATACATGTTCTAACATGTTCTAACATAGAACAGTGTTGTTGTCTAGCAGCCTTGCTCTATCATGTTTATAACACTGGTGCACACATGTTGAACAATTAAAAACCTGGGAGATTTTTTACGTGTGTATATGTCTTCGACAAACAGGGGTTGTATTTCTTAAAAAGGCGGTCAAATATTTGTAAAGCTTTGAATTTGTTTCGTGTCTAGAAAATATGCATGAATTAAAACTATTTTAAATCATAGAAAACATTTGAATGTAGATATAGTAAAGGAGGAAACAGGTTTAGTGCAACTGATATGCTTTACTCTGCCTGATTGTTCAAAGCTAAGTTAGCTTAACCCTGGGTTAGTGAGAAGCAAAATTATTGGAGCCTGTTGTTGAAATGTTGCTACTTTTTAACAGAACCGTTGTGAATTGGTTCAAGTGTTATGATGTGAATTTTAAAAAAAATTATGGGTATTTTAACATACCCAAAATAAAACAACGGATTAATGTTTAACTCTGGTATAGTGTTAACCCATTTTTGAAGAACTCAGCCTTGGAGGGAGCTTCGTGTGTGAGGCTTTGGTATTTTAGCAATCGGATTTGAAAACAAAAAAGGCTCCTCCCCCTGTTTTCTAACTAATATCACGTGTCTAAACTGTTAAAGCGCGTTACAGCGCAGTAATTAAAAAAAAACAATTGTGTATTATTTTACATATATGAGATTGTGTTAACATTGCGTGATCAAAACACTCTTATATATTAACTGATGTATATGTTTACATAATAACGTATTCTCTTCGTCTGCTAACTAATGTATTTTACAGTTGGATAGTTGATCGTGTACTATGAGTTGTACACATGTTTTTATACATTTAAAGCATAATATCAAACTTTATAAATGGCGTGATAATTGCATTATTATAACTGCCTATTACAATGAACAAAATTTGGATATAAGTATATTTTTGTCATTGAACTAAATTTGGAACAACGCAAATATTTACGTTGGTGTTCTTTTTATTTTTACTTTATCTTATACCAGACAATCTTTATTCTTGTCAATCTTGTATATATGAAAGAGTTACATAATTAAAGCACTTCATCTTCTTTGACTGTTTCAGATGTTGTTTTTTTTACTTTGCAATCTAATCCCAGTCGTCAATTTCACTTGTCAATGAAAGAGCATACAAGGTGAAATTCTTATAAAATTATTGCAGCATAAAATTTGATATCATTGTGGAAAAACCGACACTACAACGTACAAGATCATAATCAACAGTTTAAATAACACTGTTGATAGCATGCAGTCTGGGTGGGTATCAAATTATTTGAACTAGATATTTTTTATACTTTAGCAAAATGTTGGTTTTCGTCTGATTATATCAAAATTTATCTTAAGTTAAAGTCCTCATAATGGCTCCTTTATGTTTGAAGACGTAGGTTCGAGATCTGACAATGAGAAATTCAAACCCAAAAAAAAGCGGACATGAAGAGCGTGAATGTGGCAAAACTAATTTTAAAACATTGTTTTCAACAAACCTCTCAAACTAGAGCAGTTTACTAAATTGAAATTCTTCGAGGAGAATTTTTATCCAGTTTTTATCAGCAACATTTTATTGAAAATCTTAAGAATAAGTTATGAGTTGTGACATGCACGGTGGCCTTATTACGGAAGCATGTGAAAACTTCCCTGCTTGAATTGTAATAAAGACTTTAAAGTTGTTCATTAGAGCAAACGGTTGTGATAATTAAGGCTGTTTATTAAAGAAAACATAAAAATCTAAATCGACGAAATTAACAATAAAAAACTTTACACCCTTTTATCAACTTACATTGGTGCAACCAAACCTTGAAGGTCACACTCTTATTCTTGATGACAAGTGTACGTACAATTTAATTATACCTGTCTTTTATAGGCTACACGCATATTGTTAACAAGTTGTTGAAGCCTGTAACCTTGTTACAAGTTGTTCTAACAACTTGATTATCATCCCGCAGCCATCAACTTGTTAACAACTTGATATCCACAAGCCTGTAGCAACTTGATGAACTAACAACCTTGTTACAACTTGACAACAAGCTTGCGCCAACCTTGTTCCGAACACATCCTGCAGCGGCTTGTGAGATTTCTCGGTGTGTAGGTGATCTGCTTTCTTCCCCCTTGAGGCCCTCTTGCCTCATGGGAAGGTCGCATCAAGCGTAGCCCAGTTCACTGGCGTAGCCTCTCAACATCGTAACCTTCCCATAAGGCAAGAGGGCCTGAAGAGATGGCAGATCTGAGGCAGTGAACTCGATTTATATAACTGGAGGGAGATCCCAAGGACTTTCGCATTATCGGTAAGTGACGCCAAGTTTATAATTGTAACACGTCATTTCCAGTTCTTTTGCTCGGTCTTTTGCACAGTTTAGTACGTACAAGACCCCGGAAAAGGGCTGGAAATGACGTGCTACAATTATAAAATTGGTGTCACTCGGTAATCAAAAGATCTTCCTCCAGTTATATAGAGTAAGTATCGAGCTCACTGGATCTGAGGCGGAGCAAAGGAACTGGGGCTAACAACAGAATAGAAATCCATTTTCGTACTTTTACCCACTGAGCCACTGAGACTCGGAGCGTTTTTAAATTGCTGGTGTAAGTATATATGTTGCATATGTTTGAGCAACTGGTTGGGTGTATAGAACCTTTATTGCAAAATTTTATTGCCTCAGTAATTTAACAATACAATATTTGTGGAACGAACCTATTAATTTTATACATTTTGTATTATATTAGACAGATTTAATTCACCTATATTAAATTTGTCTGTTTAAATGGAGTGTGTAAAAGAACTAGAAATTTAAGTATGCCTTTCATTTTTTTGAAAGGCAAACTTAAATTTCTAGTCTATTTTTTTTTAATATATGTAAAAAAATATTCTTTTGTTGTTGTGAAAAAAACTATAGCCCCTGTAAAAGTTCCGCATCATTTTTCTAATGTTGTCGCTACTCGCTATCTGGCGACGGGTTAAACTAACCCAGTTTAACCCGTCGACAGATAAACTAAACTGGTTTCAAGGCATGTTAAATTAGCCAAGACTTTGTAGTAAGTACGTTCAAACATAAGTCACGCCACAGACCTGGAAAGAAAGAGAAGGCCGACTGAGCCATACAACGTGTTCACTCATAATTTATCCAATTAACTGGTCAGAATAATGGCGGACTATCCAGTTTTGTGTTTATTGGCCGTTCTGTTATTTAACTTGCAGTTTATTACCAGCGTCATGGTAGACAAAAAGAGTAGTGCACCGACAGTTTAACTATAATTTAACTAGCATTTTACTAAAGCTAGCACAATAGTTCTTATCATGTTGACGTATTTTAAATGAACAAAGTTTTCAGTGGGATTATTGCCAGAACTATGCACTTTGATAAAAGAAAAAACAAAACGTAGAAAAAAAGTCTAATGACGGGTTGAAGACGATATATTTAATCCACTATTCCTTACCTATAAAAAGACGTGGCTTGTTTCAATTTAGTAGAAAAATACTTCTAGATATTGCGAGTTATACGTCCATTTTTACAACTTGTATTCCTTGTATTCAATTGCTTTTAAAATTCCTGAAATCATTCATTTAATTTCGTATAAAATTTTACATTCTAGATGTATTTGTAACTTTTAATAATTCACGTAAATTAATGTCAAAACATAGGCACCGGTATAGTAATCGTTCCTGGAATCATCCAATTGTTTTTTTAAATTTAAACATCTACTTTGCATGGAATGTATTATCGGTAGTGCTATTACTTGTAGGAAGTACATATTTAAACAAATGAGACAATTAAAATGATATTTATATTTAAGAGGATCGGAGATGAATGGTACGTTTAACCCGGAACTGGTCAAGAAGGGCAAATATGCGGGGGCGAGTTAGAATATTGAGGATATAAACGGAGTTAACGAATCAGTTCTCAGAAAAAAACATTTATTTTTGTGTCTTTAAAATAACATTTTTAATATCATTCCTTCGTGGACTGCAGGCTTAATAAAAGGTACAGCTCTGATCAGGGGCAAAACTAGAGCTATAATATTGGGAGGGGAGGGTGCATATCGTGTTCTGACCGACGGATTTCGTTTGGGCATTTTAGCAAATGACCGCATCACTTTTGATATATTTGGTAGTTTGCTATTGTTTGATATAAATCAAATTATATACGCCATATTACTACATATGCACAATAGAGTTACAGTGAGTTCTTTTTTGTTTTCATCCAGTGATGACTGCCTAACCTTTGATTTCTGGGTAGTTTTTCAGGAAATCCCTTGTTGACAAATAAAACATCTGGTGCTAGACCGAGTAAAATTAATCTGGAACATTTTAGGGACTAGGTTGCTCGCAGACACACGGTTTTTTATAACTTCAAGTGAAAATAAGTGTCATGTGTTTAAGAGTAGACTATAAATAACCATGCAATAAAAACTCGAGAACCTTCACTTTCATCTTAAAATTATCCAGTGGCAAAGCCAGCCTGCAAGGTTGGTCCTGTTATGCAGTGTAACACCTGTGAGCCGTGTAAATTGAGAAAATGTTAAGAAGAAGTTAACAGTCACAGTTGGTCGAGCACTGGAAACCTAAGATCTACTGCTCATGCACACGTGGTTTCTGTACAGTGTGTCCCAGAAAAAGGTATACCCTATAAAATCAAGTTTTTATTAGAATTTAAACACCGTTCTACCATCGTATTTTTCACGGTAATTTAGTAAATAGGTCATCTGATGTCAAGACTGTTCGAATATGATGCCTCAACCTAACTCCTATGCTAAATTAGGTTATACTAAACAAGAATTAGCGTAGTAATAAGGCATTCAAATACCAAACAAAAGCTTGGTCTTAAAGGGTTTAGTTTTTTCTAGGACACCCTGTATAGTACATTTAGAAGTTACTCACCATAAATTAATCAATTTTCAATTGAAAATTCAAAATACCGAACAACAATCTAATTACGAGGAAAGGTTGTTATCAGTAACGAAGTTAGCCCGACAGCCTGGTCCTACTACGGCAAATTTAGAATCATTATTGTTATTCATTTCTTCACAAATCCATTTTTTTGCGGTTGTTGAAAACAGGAATATCCAGGTTTGCATAGCAGGACATAAATTATCGGGCTGGTTACGCAGCTAGTTTTTATTAAAGCAATGTGAATTTTAGCATGAATGGTTTTTGGCCTGGGAGCCTCGCTGTCGTGAGTAAAAGACGCAAAGCGATTGGCTAACGTTTCATGGGAACAATGCTCCCAGGCCAAATGACGTAATTATCGAAAGCTTGTATTTTTTTAATTTGTATGTTATGTTACTGTTTAAAAATTATCGTAGTGAATCAATAAAACTATAACGTGTTTTTTCTGTTCTTGTACAAATTATATTGTATGGTTACTAAAAAAAAAAATTTTACCTATTTTTCTGCTTTGTTCATTCTCGATAAGAAGTAATAGAAGTAATAAAATTTAGAATGCGGGATAATACAGCCTTTAAATAACATTCAGGTTTCAAACTCAAAATATTGTAAATTAAAAGTTCTTTTGGACAAATAAAATCGACGACCTTAAAAACGTCTTGAGAAGTCTAAACTGTAATAAAAATAGGGCGTTACTTTGGTCACTGGTGCGGCTGTTTAAAACGCGAGCTCACTGCACCAAAGTTGTTTTGGGGTTAAGCCAGATAAAATTCAGCTCTAGTTAAAAAAAATATTTAATGAGCAGTATTTTGAGTTTTAAATTAGTGTTTTAAACTTTTTAAAAAACGTATTTTATCTAGTTTTTTGTACTTCGGAAGGCTGCCACTTACAACGAGTCACTACTTCCGGCAGGTCAATCCTTTCGGAAATGTTTTTAAACATCTCAGATTCTCTGGGTTTTTTTCGGTGAAGCGCTAATTTCAAAATTCTACTAAATGTACTTTTTATATTATGCAAATATGAATATAAGTATCTTGTGAAATTTGAGTAAATGATATAGCATTATTCAATGTATGTCAAGTGTCGTATGTCATGCAAGTATGAATATATGTGTTATGTGGTTATGTCCAAAACGTGTGGGGTTTTTTCTGCGCATAAAGGATTTCTATCGTCAATATTTTAACGTTCATTTTTATTGTTCATTTTTTTCGTTAATTAAACTCAAACAAATTTTGGAAACTATAGGGTCGTCTTTTTTAACGAGTTGTAGTTTCAGATTGAAATGATCATGCCATAGTGCAGCATTATCGTATTTCTTTATTTATTACATTATTCACGTTGAAAACACGATAGCTTAACTATACACAAGTTTGTATAAACATAAATAAGAGAAAAGACAGACTTTCATTAAGTTTTTAGACCAAGTAATTTATTTTAATTGACTTGAATATAAGATCACCTACGTTATCTACGTTTCCAGCTAGTATTTTCTTGCTATATTCCCCATTTTTTACTGCTTACGAAGCATCAAATGTTTTTCTAAGTTACTTTTGTTGTATTTGATAATATATATTATGCAGCCTTACTAACAGTGTGTTAATCTTTGATTAATCTTATTATTCTTCAACAGTTTTTAGGTCGATCTTGGTCAATGCGTAGGTCAATGCCATATTTATCGGAACATCTGACGTCACGCGGAGACTTCCTCAAGTGCTGATTGGCTGCTGCTCGTAAATTGCAACAAACAGGAAAAGGCAAGAACAGAAGCTTATCAAGACCAACTACGAGATTTTTTTGTAACAGAAACTCTGACTTTTAATAGTGTTTTGCAGTGTGTAAACCAACAAAGAAAACGAGTTGTCGAATTATCCTTTGGTAAAGAGTTTTGGTAAAGACTTTGTGAAGCTGCTGCCGCTAGTGTCTTGATCATTTGGAATCAATCAAGTGGCTGAGCTCCATTGGCTGTCTAACTCCGTTGAATGTGTTTATTAAAATTGCAACTAATGGTGAAATCTTAAGGAAGTTGAAAAGACCTTACGAAAAGCGAAATTCAGACGTTGACTACTCTACATAAATTGTTTGTTCAAAGAAGGAAATCAACTGGACATCACGCAACTTGAAGATATGTCTACGACATCGTGTGTTGGAAAAACCAAACAGTTGAACTATGATCCTAACTTAACTCAGTATCCAATTTCTGATCCATCAATATGGGCCGTAGATGAAGGTAAGGAAGTATAAATGCTTTGAAAGTATCAATGTCTCCATTATATTTCAAAATATACCAAACCAAATATTTACATGTCATTAATAATACTTGTAAAACATTCAATTGACCGGATTAGCGTGAGCATTTTCTATGTGAACCTTGTTATTTGCTGTTGTTGATACTTGGTGATTCGTTTAAATATTGAAACAAAAATGCTAGTAAAACATACGGTAAGTGTTGGTTTATGTTTATTGTGGCACATTCTTTGTTGTGGTACACTAATTTGTTTTGTTTTTTATATTTTGCTTGAGTAAATATACTGTGGAGAAGAATCTTGAGTAACCTTTTTTAAATTTTCGTTATATACCATGCTATATATATATAGCATACGTGTAGTTTGTGAATAATAGTTTGCTTCAGGTAGTTGAAAATTCAATTACATAAGTTGCCAATATTGAAAATATTGCATCTTCTGACATATTATTTGTTAACACATCATGAAAGTAATATCCAGTAAAGTAAGTTTCTTTATATAAGGCACTCACCATTAGCACACATGTATATATGTAGAAATAAATTGAGAAAGGTTTAAGTAACGTTTAGATATTGTGCAACTAATTTCTCATTATGTAAAAAACAATAAAACCTTTTTTACATATATGCGGCATTACCTTATTGTCCTTGCAAATACTATCAAATATGCCTTTGTATTAGTTACAGTAAGATATCATTGGTTAAAGATGAACTAAACCTGCATAGCCCACATTTATTTCACTCAGCTATGTACTGTAGTTTAAATTGTAATCATAATGTAGGCATTAAACTCCAGCATACTAGTATTGGAATTTCTATTTTTTTTCTCTTAGACTACAATTCCATTGATTCCTAAAAATATTTTTCACCAACCACTGTGTATTGTTATTGCCTTTAACTCTGTGATTAGCATGGCTGACTTTTAGTATTTTACTCTGGCTAAAAAGCTTGTTAATTTTTTAATACATGCAGTATATGTAGACTAGCATATTTTTTTGAGCTTACATCCAAAGGAATCACCAACCAATCCTTAATTGTGCAAGCCAAGGAAATTGATGTTGAACAATTGGTGTTGAACAATGTATTATGATATGTGATACCATATATATGTAAAGAAG
>JAOBAZ010037895.1:0-12669 GCA_026546875.1 Pteroeides caledonicum | reverse complement strand
TATATTTAAGAAATATAAAATGGTTTTCTGTGTTTACATAGTCTGATATGAACACGCGAGATGTTGCCTTTCAAAAAGCGTAATAAAAACGCAAGCCGTAAGCGAGTGTTTTTTAGCTTTTCGCCAAAGTCAAGCAACATCCCAAGTGTTTATATCAGAGAATATAAACACAGGGAAACCCATTTTATGTTTCTTTTATAAAATATGAGGCTCAAAATAATTAAATTTTAAAAAATTATAGTTTTATAATATAGTAACAAATAAAAACAGGCTAGCTACCTTGAACTTCGTAAAAATACTCGACACCAAGCTTTTTCATATAAGGTATAAGAGGACTTGGGTCATAAGCCGTTGAACCTGGATCAACTGTAGCTGCACCAAAAGTAAAGCTAATACCCTATAAAAGAAATTAGACATAGAAAGACGAAATTAGATTTTTTCCATTATTGCTCACGAAATCATGCCCGAGTACAACGTTTCCTTGCAATCATTCTTGAAGCAACACAACACACCGCTGATACGATGTCGAGACTCGAGTACGGAAAAACTGGGTACCCGGGTAAACGACGGAGATTTTGTAAACATTCCGATACCTAACCACGGACCAAAAGGCAAGCAGAAACCCCGACAAAAGCATGCTTGAGAAATATGTGCATGCAGACTTACATCATTCTTGAGTACACATTTTTGAACCCAAATACTGCACTCATCTAAAATACCCACATTTCCAAACTAGCATTTTCATCAAACCTATATAACCATGTCACGATGATACTAATTCAACGTCTCCGTTCTAGCATGCGATTAAATTTCATAATCACAAATCACTTATTTATGTCTCACTTATTTATATTTTATCAACTTTTTTAACTTTGGAATAAGTGAAGACATCCCAGCTTATTCTTAATGGTCATATTGGTACATAAAAAACAATGGAATAGCAGCCACGTTGGTGTACGAATTAACATTATGGCAAAAAGTCACGTCCATTAAAACGGTAAAAAAGGTGTAAAGTACGATCAGTCATAATAACAGACAAATGTAGGTACTTATTTTGTAATATAATAATGCCAAGCAAATAACTTGTTACTCTTGTAACTTGGTGAGTGGCCGCGCTGAAGATGGCGTAAGTATAATATTTAGTAATTCTAAATTTAACAAATTAGTCGTTTTTTACACTGGTTCTATAACGGACATATGCAATGACACATGTTCTGAAAACACATTTAAAACTAACAATATTTGCGATTCCAATCGTTCTTACATTTATATTTTCTTACCAAATATTGTGAAGTACTTTGTTGGTGGTATACGAGTGTAGAATATACACACTATAAGACCGGAATCTGTTACGAAAAATGCAACACCAGGACCTTTCGATTGGAATCTAACCTGTAACCCTGCAATGCTAGTTTGCTTGTATACCATTAACGAACAACTCCCAAAAATAAAAAGCATTACATATTAAACGTTGTGCCTTACTTTTGTTTTGGCATAAAACTGATATTGATGCATAATATGCAACATTGACAGGGAATCTTTCCCACCGGATAGACATACTAGAATACGATCACCATTCTTTATCATTTCAAACTCCTCAATCGCCTATAAATTAGACAGAAATAAGAAAGGTTGAAAATTCAAAGTAATATCTCATAAACCTTTGACTTAGAGTTCTACTTCAATATACAACAGTTCTTGCAATTCGTAATTCGAATACCTTGGAAGTCACTCTGGAGTACTTGTAAAATAACTTGTTCATGTTATAAATATGCCCAAGTACGATTGTAATATGACTACCATTGACTACGATAACCACTTAAGTTACATCACATCCCAGGAATCCAAATATAAAATTAAATAGGGAAATTGTGCATGGTGAACTAATAAGTGTTTGTTCGTATGAGAAGTTTCAAAGGATCCCAGCCCGGCTATTTCAACAAAGCAAACTGGCAAAAGACGTTCGCTCGAAGCGTCGGCAGAATATTTTTATAACTTCGGCAGTTTACCACAATTTCGCTAGTTAGTTTTTTACACTTCATACTGCCTAGTTAGTAAACTTTCTGAAATCGCAATGTAAATTTGTAAAAATAGTAATTGTTGAGTCTAATTGTATTTATCGTCTGGGTTCAGTAAATGCGAAATTGAACTTAAAAAGTAACCGATACAAAAATTTTAGGTAACTCAACATGGAGACGTTCTTGCCATTGTTAAGGCCATCGCCAATAAAGCCATTTATTTTCAACGTTTTTTTTTCAGATACGACAAAATGTTAATACCAACATGTTCATACCAACAAACTTAAATCAAACTTACCTTAATCACGAGGTTAAATAGATGACGAGGTGGATTGTGAAATTTCAAATTCCTCCTTTGTCTACTATTGTACTGGGTATTATCTAAAATGTCTGATGAATTGTTATCTAGTGCTTTTTTGTGATCACAAGTTGCTTCACTATTTTTAAATGTATCACTACTACATGGCGCGTCTTTCATTTCATTTGATATTGCTAGCTCAATATTAACATTATCTGAATTACTTCCATCGTTATTACTAGTTGTAGCGGGAGTAGCGGTGTCCTTTATATCACACTCACTCGAGGAATTTAGGTTTTTAATCACAGGTTTACTTTCACCAGATAATTTAGGTATGTTTTTATTACAACTGATTCCTTTAATGTCGTCAGATATATGTCTTCCATGATAGCAACGACGAAGAGGCGTAAACGGAGCAACCTCGCATGGTGCTGGTATAGCTTCATTACGAAGAAATACAGCAGCTTCACTTGGTAAAAGAAACCAACGTAACTTCTCAGCATCGCCTAACAATAATGACTGGTCAGCTGGTGTGTTTTTGCCCTGTATGTTTTAACAGAAATAATTAAAAAATGTCGTGCTCTAAATCAATATAATTTAATTTTAATCGAAAGAAGGATGCTGGAAAGGTTCTGTGTTAGCATTCTAGCAGTTTGATTTAGTAAGTGTGAAATTTTAGTAATACTGTATGTGTGAAATCTCACAAACGTTTCATCGAAGACAAAGAAAAAGAAAGATCACTAAAAAACAAAGTAGTCGCAGTATGTGATCATTCACAATAAGGTTTTGAGCTCTAAATTTCTATTTAGCAATTAGCTATGAGCTCTATGATTTCTATAAGCTGATAGTTGATAAGCGGAGCAACTATCAGTTTTAGTATACATTTTCAGGTGACTATAACATTTCTCGCAATCTGATTGGTTGACACAGGCCGACTCTGAGGCAATAGTCACTGGTTGCCAGGTGACTATTACATTTTCAAAATGGCGGCGTTTTTACAGCGTAGCTAGAACGAACGAAGGAAACGGGAAATTTAAGCAGAACAGCATGTAATGAAGCACCAACCAAAAAAGAAATCATGAACAGGACCTCATTAAGGAGCTTTAAAGTAAAGATTTTAACCTGTAAGGTGTTTTTATTATTCTACATGGCTTTGTCGTATTCGAAAAATCAAGTTTACGTCATGTAATCCTTGGTGTAAACAAGAATGTAAGATCGAATAAACGTACAATTTACGGCTTCATACTTGTAATTTTCACCTGAAAATTTATACTAAATAACAATTAGTCGCCTCAGGCTCAGTGATTACAAGCTCATAGTCACCTCGGCGCTTCGTGCCTCGGTGATTATGAGGTTGTAATCACTGAGCCTTCGGTGACTAATCGTTAAATAACCAAGGGCACATAGTCTAACTGCTTTATCAGAAACACAAAACTAGATTAAAATTACTCCACAAGATTTTGTAATAATTTACATGCAATTTAAAATTCGTAACATTTTGATAATTTAAAAAACGCGTTGAAATTAAACAGGGGTGTGGCGCTACTCGCCATCATGCGACGACTAGAGAGTAGTATATAGCAAGTAAAATTGATCGTTTTGAACTAGCACATTGGTGTAAGTTTTTTCTAATCACAATTAATTTATTTTTGAACTACTAGAATTATCTTGAACAAATAACACAGAGCTCGCAGAGCACATGTTTTTGTAATTACAATAACATACTTTTAAATTTTATTCAATTTACTAACTTTGATAATTGTGGCCTCATCGAAAATCTCTTTTGCTTTAATCATACACTCCTTTAAATAAAAAAAACAAAGATGCTAAAAAGCATTTGAAAAAAAAGGCTAGTAGACAGGATGCTATGGTTAAAAATAATTAGACTTGTTTAATTAAACCATGAAATGAGGCAATGGAGTATTAGAGACGCGTCAGTTTAATAAGATTGCGGTTTTTGATTAAGTGTTTAGTATACCTATCATATAAATCCTACACAGTTTTCAGCTCATCGTATAGACCGTGAATCATACCTTAACACTGAGCTTTGAATCATTACTTTCAGAAGTAGTAGGCCTTGGGTCAGTATATTTCATAGTACCAGAAGAATAGGAAATTGAGCCAAGCCATCTCCGATCCTTAAAAACCTGTAATAATCGGTAAAATGCATCACATGTGTAATGTCACTAAAACATCAATAAAGTATCTATGTACAATACACAGCTTTTTTATTTATCTGAGAAAAAATACGTGGAATTCATTTTTAAACAATTTTGGAATTAACTTCAGCAATGTTAAATAAAGGTAAACAACGAGCAACTATAGGCAAACGAAACGCTCATAAATTGCATATTATTTCGACTTTGATTAGATTTGACCAAAAACTATGTGCACCAAGAGGGACAAAATTACAAAAAGTAATATAAGTAAAACCGAAGAATCGTACATCGAAATCGATATTTGTGAAACGTATTACATAAAAACAAAACGAAATACGGAAATATAAAACGAAAATCAATATACACGATGGAAATTCTGTCTATCAAAATAATTAAATAAAAATAAAACTAATCTTGTATGAATAATTATATTGACAACGAAACACTGACATTTAACACGAAACTTTCATTTATAAAACGCAACTTTCATTTACAAAACGAAACTTTCACTTATAAAACAAAACTTTCATTTATAAAACGAGACTTCCATTTATAAAACGATATCTGTTTTTATAAAACGACATTTTTGTCAAAGGTACACCATTCGTTCATGAAGAAAACATGGCATGGGTTCTCATACAAATTTACCGTCTTTGTCCAATCTACTGGGAATTTTTTCAAAATCCATTCTATGTAAATAGTATGGATATCATTTCCACACTATGGAAATTCAATAGAAAATCTATTTTCCATACTATGGATTTTCGAATTACCATACTTTTTGATTTCCATACTATGGATTTCTTTATGTATTACAAGGAAGATGCTAAGCATCATCATGAGGCGAGCTAGGGCAATTGCCAACTTCGTACCTGGTTTGCCTTATATACGCTCTGGCTCAGGTGGTCACGTGTCTCATATGGGATAACAAACTTTCCCAAAAAGGGGTCATTTGGTTCTAATTAATTGTTACATGGTATATATGGCGGGTGTTTACAGAGCTACAAATAACTTTTTGTTGGTAGAAGACAAGTACGACCAATTTTTCTTTTAGGTCGGGCTTTACTTAAACTTGGTTGGAAGAAACAGTCACTATATATCATCACTACTTTTGGTCGAACATTTTGTTCCTGGTTTAAAGTGCTAATGAAACGAAAATTATTATTGTCTTATGTGAAAGAGCTCGCAAAATTATAGAATAAGTTATTTTTCAGTTTTTCGTTTGCTTGCTTCGTTGTTGAGATATTTCAGTTTGTTTACAGCGTGAAGTGCATGCTAATTACGTCACACTGCATAATGAGTTGGAACAAAATGTTGGATAACCTTCTGAGAATCTGTGTGCTAATATACTGGTATGCCAGTAAAATACAAATTTTAGTTGGCAATCACCAGAAATATTACATTTTCTGTGTAGCTCATTATTCATGAATGTGTGACGTAATTAACATGCACTTGGTAAACAAACTGAAACAACTCAGCAACAAATCAGGTAAACAAAAATCTGGAAAATAACTTATTCTATAGTTTTACGAGTTCTTTCACATAAAACAATAATAATTTTCGTTTCATTAGCACTTTAAGTCTCGAGAAAATGTTATCAGTGCTGAACCTCATCCATGAACTTTGTTTTAAAATAATTAAGGCAAGGTTATTAAGTTCCTAACAGTTTTATGTTTTCCTACTGAAAATATGAAGGTAATTATACAATTTGTATAAATGATTTTTATTTTAAATATTTTAATTGCTTACTTCATATTTAGATATGAAGTTAATTATACAGTTAGTTATGGTTTATTATTATGTTATTCCTTATATAATTTTTGTCTAACTCTGATAAAACTCAGCATACTACAACGATAGAAACATCGATGATAAATCCTCTAAGAAACCCACACTTAAATTAATAGAAAATTAACACTTTGTACATATTAAAGAATTCAAAAATCCATGCTAAATTTGTGGAAATCCGTACTAAATCCATGGAAAATATATATTTAAATCTATGGAAAACCCAGAATAAACTAAATGATAAATCCATAGAAAACCCACATTAAATTGATAGAAAATCCATTTTGAGTGCATGAAAAATCCATATTGAGTGCATGAAAAATCCATATTGAATCCATGGAAAATCCATATAAAATCCATACAGTGAAGTATAAAATTTTAAATACCTTGATATATCCATACTATGGAAATGTAATTTCCATACAAAATCTATACTAAATCCATACTATGTCCATAGCATGTTAATATACAATTAGTATGGAAGTGTTAAATCCATACAATTTCCAACGAAGGTCCATACTATTTTCATAATATGGATTTCGAAAAACAATTCCAGTGATCTTGTAGCAGCTATAACTCAACTAACAGAAAGTGTCAACTCTAATTAATCTGGAGAACGCAATAACATTAATGATGCGGATTTTGAATCCGCACTCAGATCTTTATTTCCCTCAACAGATGGTCGTTCTTCAACGGCTAGTTTGCAACTGACTGCCTCAACCGGGAATACATCAAACGCCGCTACAACAAATAATAGCCAACCTAAATTTATTGAGATGAGGTTTTTTTTGGAATAGCCTGATAACTTCCTTTTAATTTCATCAGGCCATCACTGCAAACGATAAGTATTGACAACCCAAATATATACGTATACAATTATCGCCTCAGCATTGGCAGTACCTTGCTGAAAAGATTACGACGTACTCCTTTATATATAACAAACCAATGTATCTTTTCTCCTTTTAACAATTTTCTTCAATAGCTACATGCAAAACGTCTTTCGACATTGTAGTTTCAACACATTCACTGCACTGACATGCAAAAAAACCAGTGGTCCCAGACCCATTCCCACTCGAGGGTCCCAGTCCTAGAGGTTCAAGTGGACAAAAAAATACCGCCTTATAAAAAAATGTCGCTTTATAGAAGGAAATGTCGTTTTATAAAAACAAATGTCGTCTTGCAAATAAAAATTTCGTTTTAACTGTTTTAAAAACATACAAAAAAATTTTTTTTTAAATATTGAATCTTTGAAAAGCTCATACATAATGTTTTCAAATTTATCCATTTGTGACTTATGATTTTATAATGATGGACATAAAAGTCTGTTTATCTCTAATAGGGCTAAAAAGTCAGTGTTTCGTTGTCAATATATAATTTTCGTTTTACTAATGCTTAAGTTTTGTTTCACTTTTATTTAGCTTTTGGGGAAGCACGAGTGGCATAAGTGGTTAGCGCGCTGCCACTCGCCACTAAGTTAAGTCCGGTTGGATGGGTGACCTGGGAAAACCTTGACTCGATCTTAACTACGTGACTAGAGTTTAGTTGATCTCTCCCGTGCTTCAAGGTTTTTTTTGAGTTCTCCGGTTTTCCTCTCTCAGTAAAATCAGTAATTTCTGGGATAGGAGTGGCGCCCACCCCTGCCTTATAGGTAGTAGCCAAAGAAAGAGGAGCCGACTACGGTCGACACAGTAGCAGTTATTTAATTCATTTGATAGAAAAATTACATTTTGTATATAAGTATTTCGTTTGAGAAACATGCAAAGTAACCGTTACTGGGCTGCTCTGGCGGCAGCCCAGTAACTTTGAAAGCTCTGCATTTCATACTACCTACTCAAAACTCTAACTACTATAAATTTTACTGTATATTTCATACTACTGAACATTAGTATGGACCAATTGGTACATATATGAGGACTTACTACAAACGTACCTGATGCCGTTGATGCCTCCACTCTCCAGTTTCATTATTGAATGTGTACTTTAAAAACAAGAAACATTCTTAATATTTTTTTTTGGAAGACATTTTTGTATGATGAACATGTCACAAAAAAAAATAATTATATCAATGTCGTTTGTAAAACGTTTAGATCTAATTGACTAAATAGATTAATTTGACCTTCATGTTACTTCGGGGCTCACTACATTAGGAAATTCCACGCCGGGCAAGAATTTTACCCCGGCTAAAAATTACCCACGTAACCGGCCCTATAGAGAAATTTTTCATCATTTCTAACACTGTTTTAACAGCGGCAGACCGGCGTCCCGAAGGTGTGAGTTCAAATCTCGCTTCAGCCAATACGTTTTTCGTATTGCTTAAAACAGTGTAAGATATCCTGAAAAATTTCTCTTCTCATATTGTTACTTACTTTGGGAAGGAGCTTCCAGCCAAACTCTGCGACCATTACAATACTTTCAAGAATAAACAATGCTGTTTCTTTTTTCATGAAATAAGGCAGGTTAATTCTGGTAAATCCAGGTCTATTAAAAATATTGTAAAACGTTTTACTAAAGAAACGTAGAAAAGTGCAAATATAGATTTCTGTATTTTGTTCCATAACTTAGGCATAATTTAGTCAGGATTTCGCCAACGAAAACAAAGCGTTCTGATTGGTCAACAATTGATAGGTAGGTGGACGGTCGTACACACCTGAAAATGCCACAAGCCTGTAACAGGCTATAGTTACGTTATATCATAGCTGTTTCAGGCTGTAATTGGTTACAACAGATTGATACAAGCAAATGGCAACAGCCTGTTATAGACTGCTCACTCACCACCACTATAAAAGACTGTCATAACAGACTGTTGCAGGTATGTTAATTAGCAATAGTATTGTTGCAGTCTGTGAAAACAGACTAACATGCAGAGCTAATAGACAAACACCATTGATGGAGCCGATTGTTCATCAGGGCTGATGCCATCATACCTGTTTCAGTGCTCGCTACATTTTCCTGTTCGGACTTGATAACATCATATAACAGACCTGATATCAGTGTTATAACAAAGCCAATGGTTCGAATAGCACACACCTTCCGGTACCATTCGCACCTGAGATCGCCAAACTTAACTTTAGAAAAGCTAAGTGCCTTGGACTCGTGTTGCGTCACGCTTTTTTTAAGTCTCACAACATTCCTGTGTTTGGATAAGAGTATCCAATTACGGAAATATTGGTATTTTTTATTTGACGACTGGCCAATGAAGTCATTATATTTTTTCCCAATCTCGTCTTGTTTTTGACTACCAAGTAGATTAAGGTGACAAATTTCTGTTCTATTTATTTACCGGTATTTATAGAATCACGTAATCGCTGCTGTAAACGACTCAATCAATTGCTTTTCATTGATAAGTATTATTGACATAAAACCGTATGTTTTAGGGAACTCATTTGTTTAATACTCATGGCACTGCATAATACATGTGTACAACTGGTGTGTCAGCACTGCAGCTAACACTGTACATGTAGTTCACTTTGTTCGTGCGGGTAAACAACAGTGATGAGTTTTACATAGCTCATGATCGGATCCAGCACTAGTGCACGTAGTTTGCATAACAAAACAAGTTCGTCAAAATAAAATTTTGATTGTCTAAACAATGATATGCAAATTAGGTGCACTAGTGCTGGATCCGGCCATGCTGCAACTAAATCGCAGCGGAGGTCTTACTCAATCTGGTCGAAATTGTTTCACCACTGCCGTCCTTATAGGTTTGTCGTGTCCCTACAGGGTCTTCCCCAACTCACTTTAAGTTAGGACGTAAAGAGTTATTTCCATTCTTTTCATACTTGCTTGCAATGGTGCGCGATGGGCTTACCTGGGCCTGCTGCGGTGGGAATGGGTAACGACTACCCTTATAAGCGGTTCACCTAGTATGCTTAGCAAACCCAGTTGTTCAAAAAATAGAATTCTAGTTGGCTAAGCTATGGTATGCAAACTACATGAACTAGCGCTACATATCGCCACGGGTCTACAGTGTTTATAAATCACGTTCTTATTATAATATTATAAACTTATTTGTAATACAATGAATGATATTTTTATTACTTATTTGTAATACTACAAATAATATTAATAATACTATAAATAATTACTTATTATATTCTTTATAATAAAGCACCTGATTAACTCTCGTTCGGAGTATTCACGATATCTTCGTAGGTGTGTTCGATCTAAACGACTGAGCAATGAAAAGAACGTTACTGGAGTAACTGAACAACAGCCACATATTGTACAAACGTTTACTCAATAGTAAAATCAATACCTGTCTTCCAGTAATGCATACTCGATCTCTTTCGCTAATACTTCGTCAATGCCGAGAAGGTCCTGGAATAAAAACGTAAGCATATGCATAGAAGACAAGATAACTGGGCACTTCCAAGGCCGGTTTCTCAAACTCATTAATAACACGTATTGTAAATCCATACTTTACCACCTGAATTTGTACACTTTCCCTTTAACTAAATCCAACAAATTTTGGAGAAACTGACCATTGACGATGTCAATTCAGTCGTGAATTCAATCAAAACATACTAGAAAAGGGGAGATTTTTTCCCGACCAATCAGCTAACATTTTCTCTCTCAGCCAATCAGAATACAGAAAACATACAATTATTATAAATTAGCAGTCAAATGGGGAACCAATACAAAACTAACAACCAAATAAACTTGCTAAAAATCAGCTACTTTTAGCACGCAATTTTATAACTTTTGGCGTTAGTGCCTAATTTACAAATAAATACTTAAAGTTGAAAAAATACAGCAATTTTTAGTTTCGTTGCCGCCATTTGTAGGTTACTCAAATTTGTTTCACCAACATTTTAAACATCACAAAAATTTCAAACATCTATATTTTCCGCTGTAAAACTAAAAAAAGTGAGAACTGAAGCGCACGGAAGCCAGAGAAGACGGCAGTTTACGGATAATTTTGAGCTTCATGCATCCTGATTGGCTGAGAGCGAAAGTGTAAACAAACGCATTGATTGGTCGAAAACGAGATCCGCCGTTGTTATCTTGACAAGTAATGATGTAAATCCCCGGCTGGCGTTAACTTTTTATAACGACAATACGTGGGTATTAGTTCTGCCTCCCTTACACATATACATTATTTCTACACAATATGTTTTAACCCTCCGTTTCCCTTGACGAGTAAAATTGTGTGACGCTACCCGCAAAGAGATAATCGTGTGACGCTACGTGTTGAGGCAAATTGTGAGACTTTAAACAAAATCCAGCATGATAGGCACAAAGGTGACAATAATACATTTAAAAGAAATAGGAATTCTAATAATTTAATACACATTGCGCCAGAATCATTAGATAAACCTGACAATAGCTAGTACACCAAAAACAAACTGTTCCGGACTGAAATGAGTCCATTTAAACATTAGATCATTAAGGAAAGTCGCTCACTTCGCCCAATTAGAAGAATTAGTGAATCCAAATAATGTTCATGTTTTGACTATTTCTGGAACATGGTTAAAATCGACAGTAATGAGCGAAGAAATTCACATCAATGAGTATAAATTACACAGATTAGACCGTCCACACAAAAGTGGTGGTGGAGTTTGTCCTAACGTGCGCAAATACATAAAATCAACAGTGTTAAAAGGTTTGTCAGCAGTATCAAAATCTCATTTTCATCAGCTTTGGATAAACTTACAGTATAAAAAAACAAAATCTATCTTGATCTGTGTATGAACCGTTTTGGCCTATATACGTTTTTACGATGGAAATGTTTGTTGAACAGCTCTTCGGGGAACGATATTTAATATAAAATATAAAAAAAATATTAAATTATTTGGACAAGTTAATGTTAGGAAAGCCATTAGAGGTCTCACAACATTGTGTCGTGGGCGACTTAGAGCGTTATAAGTTATGGAACAAATCTGGACGGTTAAGTATTGGTGTAGCGCCTGAATATCCACGTAATTTTTGCCAGGATTGTAGTTTTATAAAATAACTACAGGTGCTCCTAATGCTGTTGCTAGACTTCCCACACAACAGTTCATTACGGCATGAAAACGTGTTGTAACAATTTGTCACAATTGAAAAATATATTCTAGAATAGATTGAACAACATTATTAATATATGTACTATAAAAATTACCTGTGCGTATGGTCCTGCACATGCGCATCCCCCACGGGACTGGATACCAAAAAGATCGTTCAGCAAGGCCGTTACAAAATTGTGGTGCAAAAACAATCCACTTTCGTTGTGGCGAATGAGAAAAGAAAAAATTGGAAGTCGAGGACAATTCAAGTTGCCCAAAATAATCAAATTCTTGCTTTTTTGAAAAACATCTCTGGCAAGTCTGAAATAATTTATAAAATATCACACAAATACAATGCCACTCCAGTACGAATGTAAACCAAACGACATGAATTTTTTAAGAGGCTATATTGACAGAAATTA